>CM072225.1:7692466-7699966 GCA_036851935.1 Coregonus suidteri | reverse complement strand
CCCTCTCATACCCCTCCCTCCCATACCCCTCCCTCCCATACCCCTCCCTCTCATACCCCTCCCTCTCATACCCCTCCCTCCCATACCCCTCCCTCTCTCCCCTCCCTCTCATACCCCTCCCTCCCATACCCCTCCCTCTCATACCCCTCCCTCTCATACCCCTCCCTCCCATACCCCTCCCTCTCATTCCCCTCCCTCTCTTCCCTTCCTCCCATACCCCCCCTCTCATTCCCCTCCCTCTCATTCCCCTCCCTCTCATACCCTCCCATACCCCTCCCTCTCATTCCCCTCCCTCTCATTCCCCTCCCTCTCATACCCCTCCCTATCATACCCTCCCATACCCCTCCCTCTCATTCCCCTCCCTCCCATACCCCTCCCTCTAATACCCCTCCCTCTCATACCATCCCATACCCCTCCCTCTCATTCCCCTCCCTCCCATACCCCTCCCTCTCATACCCCTCCCTCTCATACCCCTCCCTCCCATACCCTCCCTCTCATACCCTCCCTCCCATACCCCCCTCCCATACCCCTCCCTCTCATACCCTCCCTCCCATACCCCCCTCTCATACCCCTCCCTCTCATACCCCTCCCTCTCATAACCCCTCCCTCTCATACCCTTCCCATACCCCTCCCTCCCTCCCATACCCCTCCCTCTCATACCCCTCCCTCCTCATACTACCCCTCCCTCTCATACCCCTCCCTCTCATACCCCTCCCGCTCATACCCTCACTCTCATACCCCTCCCTCTCATACCCCTCCCTCCCATACCCCTCCCTCTCATACCCCTCCCTCCCATACCCCTCCCTCCCATACCCCTCCCTCTCATACCCCTCCCTCCCATACCCTCCCTCTCATAATACCCTCCCTCTCATACCCTCCCTCTCATACCCCTCCCCTCATCACCTCCTCTCATACCCCTCCCTCTCATACCCCTCCCTCTAATACCCCTCCCTCCCCATACCCCTCCCTCTCATACCCCTCCCTCCCATACCCCTCCCTCCCATACCCCTCCCTCTCATACCCTCCCTCTCATACCCCTCCCTCTCATACCCTCTCTCTCATACCCCTCCCTCTCATACCCCTCCCTCTCATTCCCCTCCCTCTCATACCCCTCCCTCCCATACCCCTCCCTCTCATACACCTCCCTCCCATACCCCTCCCTCTCATACCCCCCTCCCATACCCCTCCCTCCCATACCCCCTCCCTCTCATACCCCTCCCTCCCATACCCCTCCCTCTCATACCCCTCCCTCTCATACCCCTCCCTCTCATACCCCTCCCTCTCATTCCCCTCCCTCTCATACCCCTCCCTCCCATACCCCCTCCCTCCCATACCCCTCCCTCTCATACCCTCCCTCTCATACCCCTCCCTCCCATACCCCTCCTCCCATACCCCTCCCTCCCATACCCCTCCCTCTCATACCCCTCCCTCTCATACCCCTCCCTCTATACCCCTCCCTCTCATTCCCCTCCCTCTCATACCCCTCCCTCCCATCTCCATACCCCTCCCTCTCATTCCCCTCCCTCTCATACCCCCCCCTCTCATACCCTCCCATACCCCTCCCTCTCATTCCCCTCCCTCTCATTCCCCTCCCTCTCATACCCCTCCCTATCATACCCTCCCATACCCCTCCCTCTCATTCCCCTCCCTCCCATACCCCTCCCTCTAATACCCTCCCTCTCATACCATCCCATACCCCTCCCTCTCATTCCCCTCCCTCCCATACCCCTCCCTCTAATACCCCTCCCTCTCATACCATCCCATACCCCTCCCTCTCATTCCCCCTCCCTCCCATACCCCTCCCTCTCATACCCTCCCTCTCATACCCCTCCCTCCCTACCCTCCCTCTCATACCCCCTCCCATACCCCCCTCCCATACCCCTCCCTCTCTCATACCCTCCCTCTCATACCCCCCTCTCATACCCCTCCCTCTCATACCCCTCCCTCTCATACCCCTCCCTCTCATACCCTCCCATACCCCTCCATCTCTCACCCCTCCCTCTCATACCCTCACTCTCATACCCCTCCCTCCCATACCCTCCCTCTCATACCCCTCCCTCTCATACCCCCCTCCCATACCCCTCCCTCTCATACCCCTCCCTCTCATACCCTCACTCTCATACCCCTCCCTCCCACACCCCTCCCTCTCATACCCCTCCCTCTCATACCCCTCCCTCTCATACCCCCCTCTAATACCCCTCCCTCTCATACCCCTCCCTCTCATACCCCTCCCTCTCATACCCCTCCCTCCCCATACCCCTCCCTCTCATACCCCTCCCTCTCATACCCCTCCCTCTCATACCCCTCCCTCTCACACCCCTCCCTCTCATACCCCTCCCTCTCATACCCCTCCCTCTCATACCCCTCCCATACCCCTCCCTCTCATAACCCTCCCTCTCTCACCCCTCCCTCTCATACCCTCACTCTCATACCCCTCCCTCTCATACCCCTTCTCTCATACCCCTCCCTCTCATACCCTCCCTCTCATACCCTCCCTCTCATACCCCTCCCTCTCATACCCCTCCCTCTCATACCCTCCCATACCCCTCCCTCTCATACCCCTCCCCTCCCATACCCCTCCTCTCATACCCCTCCCTCTCATACCCCTCCCTCTCATACCCCTCCCTCTCATACCCCTCCCTCTCATACCCCTCCCTCTCATACCCCTCCCTCTCATACCCCTCCCTCTCATACCCCTCCCTCCCATACCCCTCCCTCTCATACCCCTCCCTCTCATACCCCTCCCTTTCATACCCCTCCCTCTCATACCCTCCCATACCCCTCCCTCTCATACCCCTCCCTCTCATACCCTCCCTCTCATACCCCTCCCTCTCATACCCCTCCTCTCTCTCACCTCTCTCCCTCTCATACCCTCACTCTCATACCCCTCCCTCCCATATACCCCTCCCTCTCATACCCTCCCATACCCCTCCCTCTCATACACCTCCCTCTCACACCCCTCCCTCTCATACCCCTCCCTCTCATACCCCTCCCTCTCATACCCTCCCTCTCATACCCCTCCCTCTCATACCCCCCTCCCATACCCCTCCCTCTCATACCCCTCCCTCTCATACCCCTCCCTCCCATACCCCTCCCTCTCTCATACCCCTCCCTCTCATACCCCTCCCTCTCATACCCTCCCTCTCATACCCTCCCATACCCCTCCCTCTCATACCCCTCCCTCTCATACCCTCCCTCTCATACCCCTCCCTCTCATACCCCTCCCTCTAATACCCCTCCCTCTCATACCCCTCCCCCTCATACCCCTCCCTCTCATACCCCTCCCTCTCATACCCATCCCTCCCATACCCCTCCCTCTCATACCCCTCCCTCTCATACCCTCCTTCTCATACCCCTCCCTCTCCCTCCTCTCCCCCTCCCTCTCATACCCCTCCCTCCCATACCCTCCCTCCCATACCCCTCCCTCCCATACCCCTCCCTCTCATACCCCTCCCTCTCATACCCCTCCCTCTCATACCCCTCCCTCCCATACCCCTCCTCCCATACCCCTCCCTCTCATACCCCTCCCTCTCATACCCCTCCCTCTCATACCCCTCCCTCTCATACCCTCCCATACCCCTCCCTCTCATTCCCCTCCCTCTCATACCCCTCCTCCGAGGTTGGGGCTGCCTGTGTCTGGAGTTAAAGTGCAGGGCCCAGATTCACAAAACCTTTTTAAGAAGACATGTCTTCTTAACTGCCATTTATTCCTTAACTACAGACTTATGAAGAAAGTTAAGCAAAGTTGCTATTCTGCAAAAAAGGTTCTTGGAAATTTTCTTGCGCTGTTTCTTATGTTTCTCCTTAAGCAAAAAGTCGACACAGGTTATGACATGGTCCTCATAGACACAGGTTATGACATGGTACACATAGACACAGGTTATGACATGATACACATAGACACAGGTTATGACATGGTCCACATAGACACAGGTTATGACATGGTACACATAGACACAGGTTATGACATGATACACATAGACACAGGTTATGACATGGTCCTCATAGACACAGGTTATGACATGGTACACATAGACACAGGTTATGACATGGTCCTCATAGACACAGGTTATGACACAGGTTTGATATGGTCCACATACTGTAAACACATGCCGACACACTTGTAAACATGAGTGTGCGCACACAAGTTAGCAAGCGCACACACACATTTTTTCACAAATACATTGTAATCTTCCTGTTTACCTCAAACGTTCACATTACGTCAACATCTTCTGATTGTGCTGTGTTTTATAAATGTTATTGTGAATGTGAATGAAGGGCGCTTCTCAACCAGCAGCATTTGAAAGGTACTGTATGGTACTGCATGCCCTGAAGTGCTGATCACATGCCTGTTGAAGCGTTACAATGGGGTTAAGGTTAGTGATATAACCTAGAACATTGATGCCACGCTTCAGGCTTCGCTCATAAAAAGCTGTGTGTATTCAAAACTAACTTATGTAAACATGGACGCTATTACACTTTCACACATTAATCACTCTTCTACACATTGAAACAGTCAGATACAAACGGAAAAACAGTGTTTAATATAATTTCGGAGCATCATAAAAGCTGCCATGGAACCATCAGAGCATTATAATGTCTTAATTCGATTCCAGTTATTCTCCTGCCTGGTGGAACTTGCCACATGTTTGTCCCAAATGGCACCCTATTCCCTACATAGTGCACTACTCTTGACCAGGGCCCATAAGAGTTCTGGTCAAAAGTAGGCACACATGGAGGGAATAGGGTGCCATTTAGGACTGAAACTATGGTGATGAAGACAGATATGATCACAGTGCAGCACAACGCGGCTTTAAATGAAGCTCAGTGGCGAAGGCTCACATCCTGACTTGGTAGCACTTTCTAACATTTCCATTTAATGCAAAGCGTCTTGGTGTGGAGTTAATTTGCAACTGTGTTTCAGATAAAACAACCTAGTGTCTCCTAGTGCTACCTCTGGTCAGGGTCAACAACATTGTGCTTGGGTGAGTTGTGTTCCGAGTATTCTTATATGGAGTGTACTTCCCTGAACCCTAGGCATTATCTCGGGGAGCTGAGGCAGGTCTTCATGTACCAGGAAAGGCTACTCGTCACGTGAGTCTGGTTGGCTGAACTTACATCCACTACACTTACATAACAAATCCCCCAAAATCCTCCCCGTCATCCTCACATTTGTCAGCCCATTTGGCTGCCTGTGTGTTTTCTAATAAGACCTTCTAAGTGAGGGACCAACACTTAACGGGCCAGTTTGAGGTCCATTACGACTAAAGCCACAGTCATGGGCTAAACAAAGGTAGAGATTAACCAGTCATGTTAGCAGTTGCTAAATGCCTCAACCCTCCTTCTCCTCTGCTTCCTCCTTCTCTTCTGCTTCCTCCTTCTCCTCTGCTTCCTCCTTCTCCTCTGCTTTCTCCTTCTCCTCTGCTTTCTCCTTCTCCTCTGCTTTCTCCTTCTCTTTGCTTCCTCCTCTCCTCTGCTTCCTCCTTCTCCTCTGCTTCCTCCTTCTCCTCTGCTTCCTCCTTCTCCTCTGCTTTCTCCTCCTCTGCTTTCTCCTTCTCCTCTGCTTCCCTTCTCCTCTGCTTTCTCCTTCTCCTCTGCTTCCTCCTTCTCCTCTGCTTCCTCCTTCTCCTCTGCTTTCTCCTTCTCCTCTGCTTTTCCTCCTTCTCCTCTGCTTTCTCTTCTCCTCTGCTTCCTCCTTCTCCTCTGCTTCCTCCTTCTCCTCTGCTTCCTCCTTCTCCTCTGCTTTCTCCTTCTCCTCTGCTTCCTCCTTCTCCTCTGCTTCCTCCTTCTCCTCTGCTTCCTCCTTCTCCTCTGCTTTCTCCTCCTCTGCTTTCTCCTTATCCTCTGCTTCCTCCTTCTCCTCTGCTTCCTCCTTCTCCTCTGCTTCCTCCTTCTCCTCTGCCTTCTCCTTCTCCTCTGCTTCCTCCTTCTCCTCTGCTTCCTCCTTCTCCTCTGCTTCCTCCTTCTCATCTGCTTCCTCCTTCTCCTCTGCTTCCTCCTTCTCCTCTGCTTTCTCATTCTCCTCTGCTTTCTCCTTCTCCTCTGCTTCCTCCTTCTCCTCTGCTTTCTCCTCCTCTGCTTTCTCCTTCTCCTCTGCTTCCTCCTTCTCCTCTGCTTCCTCCTTCTCCTCTGCTTCCCTCCTTCTCCTCTGCTTTCCCTTCTCCTCTGCTTCCTCTTCTCCTCTGCCTTCCTCCTTCTCCTCTGCTTCCTCCTTCTCCTCTGCTTTCTCCTTCTCCTCTGCTTCCTCCTTCTCCTCTGCTTCCTCCTTCTCCTCTGCTTTCTCCTTCTCCTCTGCTTTCTCCTTCTCCTCTGCTTTCTCCTCCTCCTCTTCATCCATCCTCCGTCATATGGAACTCATGTTTATTTATATGGAACTCATGTTTAAACATAATAAACGTATGTTTATTTATTTTCCCTTTTGTACTTTAACTATTTGCACATCGTTACAACACTGTATATAGACATAATATGACATTTGAAATGTCTCTATTCCTTTGAAACTTGTGAGTGTAATGTTTACTGTTCATTTTTGATTGTTTATTTCACTTTTGTTTATTATCTATTTCACTTGCTTTGTTTCCCACGCCAATAAAGCTCTAAAATTGAATTGAAATGAGAGACAGAGAGAGAGAGAGAGAGAGAGAGAGAGAGAGAGAGAGAGAGAGAGAGAGAGAGAGAGAGAGAGAGAGAGAGAGAGAGAGAGAGAGAGAAAAGACATTGCTCCTGCATTTTTAACAAAAAATATAGATTTAGAGTTAGATAAAGTAGGATTTTTTGGCAGGGACATATACAGGATGCTACCCTCCACAACATAACCTTAATTCCAAACCAAAACTCCAAACCTACAACCTGATTTTGGACGGAATTACCTGGAATTACCTGCAAGGCATTCTACTACCAAGGATTACTGTTCCCAAGCTATACAGCAAATGCTCTGGAAAACAAACATAAACCTGAAACACCAACCAACCTGGAACAGAGTGAGTAATGTTTAGTATGAAGCTATTTTTCACTTTCAAAAACCAAGAAGAAAAATACATTACAATGTTATATTTTATTTTATAAGGACTGAATGCTAAGGCTACCACGCTTAAGCTTGCTTTTACAAAGAGATACAATTTCAATTAGCACTGACGTGTGAAGTGAGAGGTGTCAAAGCCCCTGAGCCCAACAATGGCAGGAGAGTCGTACAGTCTACCCCAACCAAATGGAGAGGCCTTAGAAGCACCCCCCCACTGTTCAGAGGTCATTAAAATACAGTACCCTCTGAATATAAAAAACGACAAGACACGAAAAGAGTACAAATTGAAACTTCTTTTGGGGAAGCAGGAGACACTTTTTGTTTGCTGATTTGTATAAAAATGGGAACATAAGCAACCTTATCTTCCACACAGACCATCCCCTTGGCATGGCACAGTGCTATACTAGCACACTACCCCTCTGTCAAGAGGGGGGGTGTTAGCGACGGGTGGAAACTCAGGATACTGGACAACGAGGACC
>CM072225.1:7667670-7691966 GCA_036851935.1 Coregonus suidteri | reverse complement strand
TACCTCCACTACTCACTACCCTCCACCCTACACCACTACTACCCTCCCACTACACCACTACTACCCTCCACTACACCACTACTACCCTCCACTACACCACTACTACCCTCCACTACACCACTACATTACTACCCTCCACACCACTACACCACTACATCACTACACCACTACACCACTACTACCCTCCACTACACCACTACTACCCTCCACTACACCACTACTACCACTACCACTACTCCCCTCCACTACCCTCCACTACACCACTACTACCCTCCACTACACCACTACTACCCTCCACACACACCACTACTACCCTCCACTACCCCACTACTACCCTCCACTACACCACCACTACTACCCCCCACTACACCACTACTACCCTCCACTACCCACTACTACCCTCCACTACACCACTACTACCCTCCACTACACCACTACTACCCTCCACTACACCACTACTACCCTCCACTACACCACTACACCCTCCACACCCACTACTACCCTCCACTACACCACTACTACCCTCCACTACACCACTACTACCCTCCACTACTCCACTACTACCCTCCACTACACTCTACTACCCTCCACTACCCCACCACTACACCACTACTACCCTCCACTACACCACTACTACCCTCCACTACACCACTACTACCCCTCCACTACACCACTACTACCCTCCACTACACCACTACTACCCTCCCACTACACCACTACTACTCCACTACACTACTACCTCCACTACACCACTACTACCCTCCACTACACCACTACTACCCTCCACTACAACCACTACTACCCTCCACTACACCACTACTACCCTCCACTACACCACTACTACCCTCCACTACACCACTACTACCCTACACCCTACTACCACCACACTACCCTCCACTACACCACTACTACCCTCCACTACACCACTACTACCCTCCACTACACCCTACTACCTCTACTACTCCACTACCACCACTACTACCCTCCACTACTACACCACTACTACCCCTCCACTACACCACTACTACCCTCCACTACACCACTACTACCCTCCACCACTACTCCCCTCCACTACCCACTACTACCCACTACTACCCTCTACTACCCTCCACCACTACTACCCTCCACTACACCACTACTACCCTCCACTACACCACTACTACCCTCCACTACAACCACTACTACCCTCCCACTACACCACTACTACCCTCCACTACACCCTACTACTACCCTCCACTACAACCACTACTACCCTCCACTACACCACTACTACCCTCCACTACACACTACTACCCTCCACTACACCACTACTACCCTCCACTACACCACTACTACCCTCCACTACTCCTACTACCCTCCACTACACTACTACCTCCACCTCCACTCCACTCCCCTCACCCACTACTACCCTCCACTACACCACTACTACCCTCCACTACACCACTACTACCCTAACTACACCACTACTCCACTACACACTACTACCCTCCACTACACCACTACTACCCCACACTACTCCATCACTACTAACCTCCACTACACCACTACTACCCTCCACTACACCACTACTACCCTCCACTACACCACTACTACCCTCCACTACACCACTACTACCCTCCACTACACCACTACTACCCTCCACTACTACACCACTACTACCCTCCACTACACCACTACTACCCTCCACTACACCACTACTACCCTCCACTACACCACTACTACCCTCCACTACTCCCCTCCACTACTACCCTCCACTACACCACTCCACTACCCTCCACTACACCACTACTACTACTCCACTACCACTACTACCCTCCACTACACCACTACTACCCTCCACTACACCACTACTACCCTCCACTACACCACTACTACCCTCCACTACACCACTACTACCCTCCACTACACCACTACTAACCTCCACTACACTACACCACTACTACCCTCCACTACACCACTACTACCCTCCACTACACCACTACTACCCTCCACTACACCACTACTACCCTCCACTACACCACTACTACCCTCCACTACACCACTACTACCCTCCACTACACCACTACTACCCTCCACTCACACCACACTACTACTAACCCTCCACTACACCACTACTACCCTCCACTACACCACTACTACCCTCCACTACACTCACTACTACCCTCCACTACACCACTACTACCCTCCACTACACCACTCTACCCTCCACTACTACTACTACCCTCCACTACACCACTACTACACCTCCACTACACCACTACTACCCTCCACTACACCACTACTACCCTCCACTCCACTACACCACTACTACCCACCACTACTACCCTCCACTACACCACTACTACTACCCTCCACTACACCACTACTACCCTCCACTACTACCCTCACTACTACCCACTACTACCCTCCACTACACCACTACTACCCTCCACTACACCACTACTACCCTCCACTACACCACTACTACTACCCCACTCCCACTACACTACTACCCTCCACTACACCCCACTACACCACCACTACACCACTACTACCCTCCACTACCCTCCACTACCCTCCCTACCCACTACTACCCTCCACTACACCACTACTACCCTCCACTACACCACTACTACCCTCCACTACTACACCACTACTACCCTCCACTACACCACTACTACCCTCCACTACACCACTACTACCCCCACTACACCACCACTACCCTACTACCCTCCACTACTACCCTCACTACACCACTACCCCTCCACTACACCACTACTACCCTCCACTACACCACTACTACTACCCTCCACTACACCACTACTACCCTCCACTAACCCCCACTACTACCCTCCACTACTCCACTACTACCCTCCACTACACCACTCCACCCTCCACTACACCACTACTACCCTCCACTACACCACTACTACCCTCCACTACACACTACTAAACTACACTACCCTCCACTACTACCACTACTACTACTACTCCACTACTACCCTCCACTACACCACTACTACCCTCCACTACACCACTACTACCCTCCACTACCCCACTACTACCCTCCACTACACTACACCACTACTCCACCCTCCACTACCCTCCACTACACACTACTACCCTCCACTACACCACTACTACCCTCCACTACACCACTACTACCCTCCACTACACCCACTACTACCCCTCCACTACACCACTACTACTACCACTACACCACTACTACCCTCCACTACACCACTACTACCCTCCACTACATACTCACTACCCTCCACTACACCACTACTACCCTCCACTACACCACTACTACCCTCCACTACTCCCCTCCACTACTACCCTCCACTACACCACTACTACCCTCCACTACACCACTACTACCCTCCACTACACCACTACTACCCTCCACTACACCACTACTACCCTCCACTACCACTACTACCACTACTACCCTCCACTACACCACTACTCCCCTCCACTACCTTCCACTACCACTACTACCCTCCACTACACCACTACTACCCTCCACTACACCACTACTACCCTCCACTACCCTCCACTACTCCCCTCCACTACACCACTACTACCCTCCACTACCCCCTACTACTACCACTACACACCACTACTACCTCTCACTACACCACTACTACCCTCCACTACACCACTACTACCCTCCACTACACCACTACTACACCCTCCACTACACCCCTACCACTACCTCCACTACACCACTACTACCCTCCACTACACCACTACTACCTCCACTACACCTACTACTACCCTCCACTACACTACTACTCACCCTCCACTACACCACTACTACCCTCCACTACACCACTACTACCCTCCACTACACCACACTACTACCCTCCACTACACCACTACTACCCTCCACTACACCCACTACTACCCTCCTACTACACCACTACTACCCACCACTACACCTCTACTACTCCCACCACTACTACCCTCCACTACACCACTACTACCCCCACTACACCACTACTACCCTCCACTACCACCACTACTACCCACCACTACTACACTCCACTACCCTCCACTACACCACACTACCCTCTCCACAACACTACTACTACCCTCCACTACACCACTACTACCCTCCACTACACCACTACTACCCTCCACTACACCACTACTACCCTCCACTACACCACTACTACCACCCACTACACCACTACTACCCTCCACTACTACACCACTACTCCTCCCCCACTACACCACTACTACCCTCCACTAACCCACTACTACACCTACACCATACTACCCTCCACTACACCACTACTACCCCCTCCACTACACCACTACTACCCTCCACTACACCACTACTACCCTCCACTACACCTCTCACTACCCCACTACTACCACTACTACCCTCCACTACACCACCACTACTCCCTCCACTACGACCCTCCACTACTACCACTACTACCCTCCACTCACTAACCACTACTACCCTCCACTACTACCACTACTACCCACCACTACTACCCTCCACTACACCACTACTACCCTCCACTACACCACTACTACCCTCCACTACACCACTACTACCCTCCACTACACCACTACTACCCTCCACTACACCACTACTACCCTCCACTACATCACTACTACCTCTCTTACCACTACTACCTACTCCACTCACTCCACTACTACCCTCCACTACACCACTACTACCCACTACTACCCTCCACTACTACCTCCACTACCCTCCACTACACCACTACTACCCTCCACTACACCACTACTACCCTCCACTACTACACCACTACTACTCACACCACTACTACCCTCTACTACTCTCCACTACTACTACCACTACACACCACTACACCACTACTACCCTCCACTACCCTCCACTACACCCATCCTACCCTCCACTACACCACTACTACCCTCCACTACACCACTACTACCCTCCACTACACCACTACTACCCTCCACTACACCACTACTACCCTCCACTACACCACTACTACCCTCCACTACTCTACACCACTACTACCCTCCACTACACCACTACTACCCTCACCACTACACCACTACTACCCTCCACTACACCACTACTACCCTCCACTACACCACTACTACCCTCCACTACACCACTACTACCCTCCACTACACCACTACTACCCTCCACTACACCACTACTACCCTCCACTACACCACTACTACCCTCCACTACACCACTACTACCCTCCACTACACCACTACTACCCTCCACTACACCACTACTACCCTCCACTACACCACCTACTACCCCTCCACTACCCTCCACTACACCACTACTACCCTCCACTACACCCACTACTACCCTCCACTACACCACTACTACCCCCCTACTACACTCCACTACACCACTACTACCCTCCACTACACCACTACTACCCTCCACTACACACTACTACCCTCCACTACACCACTACTACCCTCCACTACACCACTACTACCCTCCACTACACCACTACTACCCTCCACTACACTCCACTACACCACTACCTCCACTACACCTACTACCCTCCACTACACCACTACTACCCTCCCCTACACCACTACTACCCTCCACTACACCACTACTACCCTCCACTACACCACTACTACCCTCCACTACACCACTACTCCCCTCCACTACCCTCCACTACACCACTACTACCCTCCACTACACCACTACTACCCTCCACTACACACTACTACCCTCCACCTCCACCACTACACCACTACCACACTACACCACTACTACTACCCTCCACTACACCACTACTACCCTCCACTACCCTCCACTACACCACTACTACCCTCCACTACACCACTACTACCCTCCACTACACCACTACTACCCTCCACTACACCACTACTACCCTCTACTACCCTCCACTACACCACTACTACCCTCCACTACACCACTACTACCCTCCACTACACCACTACTACCCTCCACTACTACCACTACTACCCTCCACTCACCACTACTACCTCCACTACACCACTACTACCCTACACTACACCACTACTACCCACACTACACCACTACTACCACTACACCACTACTACACCACTACTACCCTCCACACACCCCACTACTACCCTCCACTACACACCACTACTACCCTCCACTACACCACTACTACCCTCCACTACTCCCACTACTACCCTCCACTACACCACTACTACCCTCCACCACTACCCTCCACACTACACCACTACTACCCTCCACTACACCACTACTACCCTCCACTACACCACTACTACCCTCCACTACACCACTACTACCCTCCACTACACCACTACTACCCCACTACACCACTACTACCCTCCACTACACCACTACTACCCTCCACTACACCACTACTACCCTCCACTACACCACTACTACCCACCACTACTACCCTCCACTACACCACTACTACCCTCCACTACACCACTACTACCCTCCACTACACCACTACACTACCCTCCACTACACCACACTACTACCCTCCACTACACCACTACTACCCTCCACTACACCACTACTACCCTCCACTACACCACTACACCACTACTACCCTCCACACCCCTCCACTACACCACTACTACCCTCCACTACACACTACTACCCTCCACTCCACCACTACTACCACTACTACACTCCACTACTACCCTACCACTACACTACACCACTACTACCCCCCCACTACACCACTACTACCCTCCACTACACCACTACTACCCCCCACACACACCTACCTACTACTACCACTACACCACTACTACCCTCCTCCACCACTACTACCCTCCACCACTACTACCACTACTACACCACCACTACACTCCACTACTACACTACTACACTACACTACACCACTACTACCCTCCACACTACCACTACTACCCTCCACTACTACCCTCCACTACACCACACTACCCACCACTACCCTCCACTACTCCACTACTACCCTCCACTACCCAACCACTACTACACCCACTACACCCACTACTACCCTCCACTACACCACTACTACCCTCCACTACACCACTACTACCCTCCACTACACCACTACTACCCTCCACTACACCACTACTACCCCCCACTACACCACTACTACCCTCCACTACACACCACTACTACCCTCCACTACACCACTACTACCCTCCACTACACTACTACTACCTCCACTACACCACTACTACCCTCCACTACACCACTACTACCCTCCACTACACCACTACTACCCTCCACTACACCACTACTACCTACTACCTCCACTACTCCCCACTACTACCCTCCACTACACCACTACTACCCTCCACTACACCCACTACTACCCTCCACTACACCTCCACTACCCTCCACTACACCACTACACCACTACTACCCTCCACTACACACTACTACCCTCCACTACACCACTACTACCCTCCACTACACCACTACTACCCTCCACTACACCACTACTACCCTCCACTACACCACTACTACCCTCCACTACACCACTACTACCCTCCCACCCTCCACTACTACCCTCCACTACACCACTACTACCTCCCACTACACCACTACTACCCTCCACTACACCACTACTACCCTCCACTACACCACTACTACCCTCCACTACACCACTACTACCCTCCACTACTACCACTACCACTACACTACACTACTACCTCACTACACCACTACTACCCTCCACTACACCACTACTACCCTCCACTACACCACTACTACCCTCCACTACACCACTACTACCCTCCACTACACCACTACTACTACTCCTACTACTCCTACTACACCACTACTACCCTCCACTACTCCCCTCCACTACACCACTACTACCCTCCACTACACCACTACTACCCACCCACTACTACCCTCCACTACACCACTACTACCCTCCACTACACCACTACTACCCTCCACTACACCACTACTACCCTCCACTACACCACCACTACTACCCTCCACTACACCACTACTACCCTCCACTACACCACTACTACCCTCCACTACACCACTACTACCCTCCACTACACCACTACTACCCTCCACTACACCACTACTACCCCCCACTACACCCCACCACTACCCTACCCTCCACCCACTACTCCCCTCCACTACACCACTACTACCCTCCACTACACCACTACTACCCTCCACTACACCACTACTACCCTCCACTACACCACTACTACCCTCCACCACCACTACACCCCCACTACTACCCTCCACTACACCACTACTACCCTCCACTACACCACTACTACCCTCCACTACACACACTACTACCTCCACACTACACACTACCACTACCCACTACACTCTACCCTCCACTACACCACTACTACCCTCCACTACACCCTACTACCCTCCACTACACCACTACCACTACACCACTACTACCCTCCACTACCCTCCACTACACCACTACTACCCTCCACTACACCACTACTACCCTCCACTACACCACTACTACCCTCCACTACACCACTACTACCCCCACCACTACACCACTACTACCCTCCACTACACCACTCCACTACACCCTCCACTACACCACTACTACCCTCCACTACACCACTACTACCCTCCACTACACCACTACTACCCTCCACTACACCACTACTACCCTCCACTACACCACTACTACCCTCCACTACACCACTACTACCCTCCACTACACCACTACTACCCTCCACTACACCACTACTACCCTCCACTACACCACTACTACCCTCCACTACCCCACTACTACTACCTCCACTACACCACTACTACCCTCCACTACACCACTACTACCCTCCACTACACCACTACTACCCTCCACTACACCACTACTACCCTCCACTACACACTACTACTACTCCACTACACCACTACTACCCCACCACACTACCCTCCCACCACTACTACCCTCCACTACACCACTACTACCCTCCACTACACCACTACTACTCCACTCCACCACTACTACCCTCCACTACCACTACTACCCCCACTACACCACTACTACCCTCCACTACACCACTACTACCCTCCACTACTCCACTACTCCCCACCACTACTACCCTCCACTACACACCACTACTACCCTCCACTACACCCTACTACTACCCTCCACTACACCACTACTACCCTCCACTACACCACTACTACCCTCCACTACCCTCCACTACTCCCCTCCACTACCTTCCACTACACCCTCCACTACACCACTACTACCCTCCACTACACCACTACTACCCTCCACTACACCACTACACTACCCTCCACTACACCACTACTACCCTACACCACACTACCCCACTACTACCCTCCACCACTCCACTACACCACTACTACCCTCCACTACACCACTACTACCCTCCACTACACCACTACTACCCTCCACTACACCACTACTACCCACTACTACACCACTACTACCCCTCCACTACACCACACTACCACCCTACTACTCCACTACCCCACTACACCACCACTACTACCCTCCACTACACCACTACTACCCTCCACTACACCACTACTACCCTCCACTACACCCACTACTACCCTCCACTACCACCACTACTACCCTCCACTACACCACTACCCTACCCTACTACCCACCACTACTACCCTCCACTACACCACTACTACCTCCACTACACCACTACTACCCTCCACTACACCACTACTACACTACACCACTACTACTACCACTACTCCCACTACTACCCCCACTACTACACTACTACCCTCCACTACACCACTACTACCCTCCACTACACCACTACTACCCTCCACTACCAACCACTACTACCCTCCACTACTACACTACCCACTACTACACCTCCACTACTACACACTACTACCCTCCACTACACCACTACTAACCCTCCACTACACCACTACTACTACCCCACTACACCACTACTACCCTCCACTACACACTACTACCCTCCACTACACACCACTACTACCTCCACTACACCACTACTACCCTCCACTACACACTACTACTACTACCCTACCACTACACCACTACTACCCTCCCACTACTCCCCTCTACTACCCTCCACTACACCACTACTACCCTCCACTCCACTACCCACTACTACCCTCCACTACACCACTACTACCCTCCACTACACCACTACTACCTCCCACTACACCACTACTACCCTCCACTACACCACTACTACCCTCCACTACACCACTACTACCCTCCACTACACCACTACTACCCTCCACTACACCACCTACTACCCTCCACTACACCACTACTACCCTCCACTACACCACTACTACCCTCCACTACACCACTACTACCCTCCACTACTCCCCACTACTACCCTCCACTACACCACTACTACCCTCCACTACACCACTACTACCCTCCACTACACCACTACTACCCTCCACTACTACCACTACACTACCTCCACTACACCACTACTACCCTCCACTACACCACTACACCACCTACCCTCCACTACACCACTACTACCCTCCACTACACCACTACTACCCTCCACTACACCACTACTACCCTCCACTACACCACTACTACCCTCCACTACACCACTACTACCCTCCACTACACCACTACTACCCCACTACTCCACTACTACACTCCACTACACTACTACTACCCTCCACTACACCACTACTACCCTCCACTACACCACTACTACCCTCCACTACACCACTACTACCCTCCACTACACTACTACCCTCCACTCCACTACTACCCTCCACTACTCCCCACCACTACTACCCTCCACTACACCACTACTACCCTCCACTACACCACTACTACCCTCCACTACACACACTACTACCCCTACACTACACCACTACTACCCTCCACTACACCACTACTACCCTCCACTACACCACTACTACCCTCCACTACACCACTACTACCCTCCACTAAACACCACTACTACCCTCCACTACACCACTACTACCCTCCACTACACCACTACTACCCTCCACTACACCACTACTACCCTCCACTACACCACTAACTACCCTCCACTACACCACTACTACCCTCCACTACACCACTACTACCCTCCACTACACCACTACTACCCTCCACTACACCACTACTACCCTCCACTACACCACTACTACCCTCCACTACACCACTACTACCCTCCACTACACCACTACTACCCTCCACTACACCACTACTACCCTCCACTACACACTACACTACTACCCTCCACTACACCACTACTACCCTCCACTACACCACTACTACCCTCCACTACACCACTACTACCCTCCACTACACCACCACTACCCTCCACTACACCACTACTACCCCTCCACTACACCACTACTACCCTCCACTACACCACTACTACCCTCCACTACACCACTACTACCCTCCACTACACCACTACTACCCTCCACTACACCACTACTACCCTCCCTACACCACACTACTACCTAACCTCCACTACTCCACTCCCCTCCCCCTCCACTACCACTACTACCCTCCACTACACCACTACTACCCTCCACTACCCTCCACTACTACACCACTACTACCCTCCACTACACCACTACTACCCTCCACTACACCACTACTACCCTCCACTACACCACTACTACCCTCCACTACACCACTACTACCCTCCACTACTACACCACTACTACCCTACACCACTACACCTCCACTACTACCCTCCACTACCCTCCACTACACCACTACTACCCTCCACTACACCACTACTACCCTCCACTACACCACTACTACCCTCCACTACACCACTACTACCCTCCACTACACCACTACTACTACCCTCCACTACACCACTACTACCCACTACCCTCACTACACCACTACTACCCTCCACTACACCACTACTACCCTCCACTACACCACTACTACCCTCCACTACACCACTACTACCCTCCACTACACCCACTACTACCCTCCACTACACCACTACTACCCTCCACTACACCACTACTACCCTCCACTACACCACTACTACCCTCCACTACACCACTACTACCCTCCACTACACCACTACCTCCACTACCCTCCACTACACCACTACTACCTCCACTACACCACTACTACCTACCACTACACCACTACTACCTCCACTACACCACTACTACCCTCCACTACCACTACTACCCTCCACTACACACTACTACCCTCCACTACACCACTACATCACTACACCACTACATCACCACACCACTACCTCCACTACACCACTACTACCCTCCACTACACCACTACTACCCTCCACTACACCACTACTACCCTCCACTACACCACTACTACCCTCCACTACACCACTACTACCCTCCACTACCCTCCACTACTCCCCTCCACTACACCACTACTACCCTCCACTACACCACCACTACTACCACCCACTACACCACTACTACCCTCCACTACTCTACCACCTACTACCCTCCACTACACCACTACTACCCTCCACTACCACTACTACCCACCACTACTACCACTACCCTACACCACTACTACCCTCCACTACAACCACCACTACTACCCTCCACTACACCACTACTACCCTCCACTACACCACTACTACCCTCCACTACACCACTACTACCCTCCACTACAACACTACTACTCTCACTACACCACTACTACCCTCCACTACACCACTACTACCCTCCACTACACCCACTACTACCCTCCACTACTACCACTACTACCCTCCACTACACCACTACTACCCTCCCACACCACTACCCCCCCACTCCACTACTACCACCCTCCACCACTACTACCCTCCACACCACCACTACTACCCTCCACTACACCACTACTACTACCCCCCACTACCCTCCACTACTACCCTACCTACACCACTACCCTACTACTACCACTACACCACTACTACCCTCCACTACACCACTACACCACTACTACCCTCCACTACACCACTACTACCCTCCACTACACCACTACCCCCTCACTACACCACTACTACCCTCCACTACACCCTACACTACTACCCACCACTACTACCCTCCACTACACCACTACTACTCCACTACTACTACTACCACTACACCACTACTACCCTCGCCACACTACACCACTACTACTACCCTCCACTACACCACTACTACCCTCCACTACACCACTACTACCCTCCACTACACCACTACTACCCTCCACTACACCACTACTACCCTCCACTACACCACTACTACCCTCCACTACACCACTACTACCCTCCACTACACCACTACTACCCTCCACTACTCACTACTACCTCCACTACACCTACTCCACTCCACTACACCACTACTACCCTCCACTACACCACTACTACCCTCCACTACACCACTACTACCCTCCCACTACACCACTACACCCCTCCACTACTACCCACCACTACTACCCTCCACTACACCCCTCCACTACCCTCCACTACACCACTACTACCCTCCACCACTCCACCACTACTACTACCCTCCACTACACCACACCACTACTACCCTCCACTACACCACTACTACCCTCCACTACACCACTACTACCCTCCACTACACCACTACTACCCTCCACTACACTCCTACTACCCTCCACTACACCACTACTACCCTCCACTACACCACTACTACCTCCACTACACCACTACTACCCTCCACTACACCACTACTACCCTCCACTACACCACTACTACCCTCCACTACACCACTACTCCCCTCCACTACACTACACCACTACTACCCTCCACTACACCACTACTACCCTCCACTACACCACTACTACCCTCCACTACACCACTACTACCCTCCACTACACCACTACTACCCTCCACTACACCACTACTACCCTCCACTACACCACTACTACCCTCCACTACACCACTACTACCCTCCACTACACCACTACTACACCCTCCACTACACCACTACTACCCTCCACTACACCACTACTACCCCCTCCACTACTCCCCTCCACTACACCACTACTACCCTCCACTACACCACTACTACCCTCCACTACACCACTACTACCCTCCACTACACACTACCCTCCACTACCCCACCACTACCCTCCACTACACCACTACTAACACCTCCACTACACCACTACTACCCTCCACTACTCCCCTCCACTACCCTCCACTACACCACTACTACCCTCCACTACACCACTACTACCCTCCACTACACCACTACTACCCTCCACTACACCACTACTACCCTCCACTACACCACTACTACCCTCCACTACACCACTACTACCCTCCACTACACCACTACTACTACCCCTCCACTACACCACTACTACCCTCCACTACACCACTACTACCCTCCACTACACCAATACTACCCTCCACTACACCACTACTACCCTCCACTACACCACTACTACCCTACCCTCCACTACACCACTACTACCCTCCACTACACCACTACTACCCTCCACTACACCACTACTACCCTCCACTACACCACTACTACCCTCCACTACACCACTACTACCCTCCACTACACCACTACTACCCTCCACTACACCACTACTACCCTCCCCTCCACTACCCTCCACTACACCACTACTACTACCCTCCACTATCCCCACCACTACCCTCCACTACACCACTACTACCCTCCACTACACCACTACTACTACCCTCCACTACACCCTCTACTACCCTCCACTACACCACTACTACCCTCCACTACACCACTACTACCCTCCACTACCACTACCCCCTCCACTACACCACTACTACCCTCCACTACACCACTACTACCCTCCACTACACCACTACTACCCTACACACTACTACCCTCCACTACTCCCCTCCACTACCCCTCCACTCCACTACTACACTACTACCCTCCACTACACCACTACTACCCTCCACTACTCCCCTCCACTACCCTCCACTACACCACTACTACCCTCCACTACACCACTACTACCCTCCACTACACCACACTACCCCCTCCACTACACCACTACTACCCTCCACTACACCACTACTACCCTCCACTACACCACTACTACCCTCCACTACACCACTACTACCCTCCACTACATCACTACTACCCTCCACTACACCACTACTACCCTCCACTACACCACTACTACCCTCCACTACACCACTACTACCCTCCACTACACCACTACTACCCTCCACTACACCACTACTACTACCCTCCACTACACCACTACTACCATCAACTATCAACCATTTTATATAGCCCTTCTTACATCCAGCTAATACCCTCCAGTGCTGTACAGAAACCCAGCCTAAAACCCTAAACAGCTAGTAATGCAGGTGTAGAAGCACGGTGGCTAGGAAAAACTCCCTAGAAAGGCAAAACCTAGGAAGAAACCTAGAGAGGAACCAGGCTATCCAGGGGTGGCCAGTCCTCTTCTGGCTGTGCCGGGTGGAGATTATAACAGAACTCCCCTCCATGTTCAAAATGTACTAAGTGACAAGCATGGTCAACTAATAATCAGGAATAAATCTCAGTTGGCTTTTCATAGCTGATCATTAAGACTTGAAAACAGCAGGTCTGGGACAGGTAGGGGTTCCATAACCGCAGGCAGAACAGTTGAAACTGGAATAGCAGCAAGGCCAGGCGGACTGGGGACAGCAAGGAGTCACCACGGCCGGTAGTCCCGACGTATGGTCCTAGGGCTCAGGTCTCTCAGTTGGCTTTTCATAGCCGATCATTAAGAGTTGAAAACAGCAGGTCTGGGACAGGTAGGGGTTTCGTAGCCGCAGGCAGAACAGTTGAAACTGGAATAGCAGCAAGGCCAGGCTACCCTCCACTACACCACTACTCCCCTCCACTACACCACTACTACCCTCCACTACATCACTACTACCCTCCACTACTCCAAGTAGCATTTAATGAATTCAATTATAAAATCATACCAAACCAATGTATATGTTGGGTACTTAAACTACTCTAAACGTCCTCAATCTCTTCATGGACAGGAGGTTAAGCCCATACAAGTGCCATGCAAAGACATTGGGTTTCCAAGAATTCAGTTGGCCGAGACCTAACCAATATAAAAGCACATTGACAGTAAAGGATAAATTGATAACAATTTAGCTGCCGCAGCCAGAATCTGACAAAGGAGGACAATAAGCTTTTATATAGAAATTAAGGTATTGGTAAGGCCCCATAGAGAACCATTATAAAACAAGTAGGCCCCATAGAGAACCATTATAAAACAAGTAGGCCCCATAGAGAACCATTATAAAACAAGTAGGCCCCATAGAGAACCATTATAAAACAAGTAGGCCCCATAGAGAACCATTTATAAAACAAGTAGGCCCCATAGAGAACAGGATCCCATAAATATGTCTAGTATGGACCAGGCAGGGCAGGGCAACACCCCCCATAAATATGTCTAGTATGGACCCAGGCAGGGCAGGGCAACACCCCCATAAATATGTCTAGTATGGACCAGGCAGGGCAGGGCAACACCCCCATAAATATGTCTAGTATGGACTAGGCAGGGCAGGGCAACACCCACATAAATATGTCTAGTATGGACCAGGCAGGGCAGGGCAACACCCACATAAATATGTCTAGTATGGACCAGGCAGGGCAAAGGCAACACCCACATAAACTGCTGCACAGCTATGGGGGAATGACAGTCTGAGAGGATGAAGTGGGTTTTTCTTTCTCTCTCTCTCTCTCTCTCTCTCTCTCTCTCTCTCTCAATTCAATTCAATTCAATTCAAGGGCTTTATTGGCATGGGAAACGTGTGTTAACATTGCCAAAGCAAGTGAAGTAGATAGTAAACAAAAGTGAAATAAACAATAAATATTAACAGTAAACATTACACTCAGAAGTTTCAAAAGAATAAAGACATTTCAAATGTCATTATGTATATATACAGTGTTGTAACAATGTGCAAATAGTTAAAGTACAAATGGGAAAATAAATAAACATAAATATGGGTTGTATTTACAATGGTGTTTGTTCTTCACTGGTTGCCCCTTTTTCTTGTGGCAACAGGTCACAAATCTTGCAGCTGTGATGGCACACTGTGGTTTTTCACCTAGTAGATAAGGGAGTTTATCAAAATTGGGTTTGTTTTCGAATTCTTTGTGGATCGCTGTAATCTGAGGGAAATATGTGTCTCTAATATGGTCATACATTTGGCAGGAGGTTAGGAAGTGCAGCTCAGTTTCCACCTCATTTTGTGGGCAGTGTGCACATAGCCTGTCTTCTCTTGAGAGCCAGGTCTGCCTACGGCGGCCTTTCTCAATAGCAAGGCTATGCTCACTGAGTCTGTACATAGTCAAAGCTTTCCTTAAGTTTGGGTCAGTCACAGTGGTCAGGTATTCTGCCACTGTGTACTCTCTGTTTAGGGCCAAATAGCATTCTAGTTTGCTCTGTTTTTTTTGTTTGTTCTTTCCAATGTGCCAAGTAATTCTCTTTTTGTTTTTTCTCATGATTTGGTTGGGTCTAATTGTGTTGTTGTTGTTGTTGTTGTTGTTGTCCTGGGGCTGTGTGGGGTCTGTTTGTGAACAGAGGCCCAGGACAAGCTTACTTAGGGGACTCTTCTCCAAGTTCATCTCTCTGTAGGTGATGGCTTTGTTATGGAAGGTTTGGGAATCGCTTCCTTTTAAGTGGTTATAGAATTTAACGGCTCTTTTCTGGATTTTGATAATTAGCGGGTATTGGCCTAATTCTGCTCTGCATGCAATTATTTGGTGTTTAACGTTGTACACGGAGGATGTTTTTGCAGAATTCTGCATGCAGAGAGTCTCAATTTGGTGTTTGTCCCATTTTGTGAATTCTTGGTTGGTGAGCGGACCCCAGACCTCAGAACCATAAAGGGCAATGGGTTCTATAACTGATTCAAGTATTTTTAGCCAGATCCTAATTGGTATGTCAAATTGTATGTTTCCTTTTGATGGCATAGAAAGCCCTTCTTGCCTTGTCTCTCAGATCGTTCACAGCTTTTGTGGAAGTTACCTGTGGGCGCTGATGTTTAGGCCGAGGTATGTATAGTTTTTTTTGTGTGCTCTAGGACAACGGTGTCTAGATGGAATTTGTATTTGTGGTCCTGGCAACTGGACTTTTTTGGAACACCATTATTTTTTGTCTTACTGAGATTTACTGTCAGGGCCCAGGTCAGACAGAATCTGTGCAGAAGATCTAGGTGCTGCTGTAGGCCCTCCTTGGTTGGTGACAGAAGCACCAGATCGTCAGCAAACAGAAGACATTTGACTTCCGATTCTAGTAGGGAGAGGCCGGGTGCTGCAGACTGTTCTAGTTCCCATCGCCAAAATTCGTTGATATATATGTTGAAGAGGGTGGGGCTTAAACTGCATCCCTGTCTCACCCCACGGCCCTGTGGAAAGAAATGTGTGTGTTTTTCTGCCAATTTTAACCGCACACTTGTTTGTTTGTGTACATGGATTTTATAATGTCGTATGTTTTTTCCCCCCAACCCCACTTTCCATCAATTTGTATAGCAGACCCTCATGCCAAATTGAGTCAAAAGCTTTTTTGAAATCAACAAAGCATGAGTAGACTTTGCCTTTGTTTGGTTTTGTTTGTTTGTCATTAGGGTGTGCAGGGTGAATACGTGGTCTGTCGTACGGTAATTTTGGTAAAAGCCAATTTGACATTTGCTCAGTACATTGTTTTTCACTGAGGAAATGAACTAGTCTGCTGTTAATGATAATGCAGAGGATTTTCCCAAGGTTGCTGTTGACGCATATCCCACGGTATTATTGGGGTCAAATTTGTCTCCACTTTTGTGGATTGGGGTGATCAGTCCTTGGTTCCAATATTGGGGGAAGATGCCAGAGCTAAGGATGATGTTAAAGAGTTTAAGCATAGCTAATTGAAATTTGTGGTCTGTATATTTATCATTTCATTGAGGATACCATCAACACCACAGGACTTTTTGGGTTGGAGGGTTTGTATTTTGTCCTGTAGTTTCATTCAATGTAATTGGAGAATCCAGTGGGTTCTGGTAGTCTTTAATAGTTGATTCTAAGATTTGCATTTGATCATGTATAATTTTTTTTGCTGTTTGTTCTCTGTTTATAGGGCCAAAAAGATTGGAGAAGTGGTTTACCCATACATCTCCGTTTTTGGATAGATAGCTTCTTCGTGTGTTGTTGTTTGTTTAGTGTTTTCCAATTTTCCCAGAAGTGGTTAGAGTCTATGGATTCTTCAATTATATTGAGCTGATTTCTGACATGCTGTTCCTTCTTTTTCCGTAGTGTATTTCTGTATTGTTTTAGTGATTCACCATAGTGAAGGCGTAGGCTCAGGTTTTCTGGTGTCTCTATTTTTTTGAGGTTGGGATAGGTTTTTCTCAATTTCTTTCTTTGGTTTTTGCATTCTTCATCAAACCATTTTATCACTGTTATTAACTTTTCTTTGGTTTTCTGTAAGAGATTTTTAGATTTGATAGGGAAGCTGAGAGGTCAAATATACTGTTTTAGGTTTTCTACTGCCAAGTTTACACCTTCACTATTACAGTGGAACGTTTTGTCCAGGAAGTTGTCTAGAATGGATTGAATTTTGTTGTTTCCTAATTGTTTTTTGGTAGGTTTCAACACTACTTTCCTTCCATCTATAGCATTTCTTAATATTATTCATTTCCCTTTGGCTTTGATGCCTCATGATTGAGTATTGCTCTGTTCAAGTAGACTGTGATTTTGCTGTGGTCTGATAGGGGTGTCAGTGGGCTGACTGTGAACGCTCTGAGAGACTCTGGGTTGAGGTCAGTGATAAAGTAGTCTACAGTACTACTGCCAAGAGATGAGCATAGGTGTACCTACCACCTAGGAGTCCCCTCGAAGCCTACCATTGACTATGGGGGGTACATACCCAGTGTGCGACAGAGCTGCAGGAGTCGTGACCCGTTCTTGTTGGTTTATGTTGTCGTAGTTGTGCCTAGGGGGGCATATGGGGGAGGGAATGCTGTCACCTCCAGGTAGTGTTTGTCCCCCTGTGTGCTGAGGGTGTCAGGTTCTTGTCCATTTCTGGCATTTAGGTCGCCACAGACTAGTACATGTCCCTGGGTCTGGAATGATTGATTTCCCCCTCCAGGATGGAGAAACTGTCTTCATTAAATTATGGGGATTCTAGTGGGGGGATATAGGTAGCACACAGGAGGACATTTTTCTCTGTTGAGATCATTTCCTTTGAATTTCTAACCAATGTAAAATGTTTCCTGTTTTGATTAATTTAATGGAGGTGAGTTAGGTCTGCTCTATACCAAATTAGCATACCCCCTGAGTCCCTTCCCTGTTTCACACCTGGTAGTTTGGTGGATGGGACTACCAGCTCTCTGTACCTAGAGGGCAACCATGGGTCCGTCTCCTCTATACCATGTTTCTTGTAGGATGACAATGTCTGTATTTCCGATTTTCTTTGGTGAAGTCCAGATTCCTGCTCTTTAGGCCTAAGGCAGATGACCTCAGGCCTTGGATATTCCAGTATGAAAATGCAGTGAAGGCTTTGTGTTCCATAAAGTGGTCTAATGTTGTTGGTTGTGTGGTTTGGCCTCAGGCCAGTAATTGTGAGCAGAGCCTGCTGAGCCATCTGGTACATGCCATTGGCTTGGGCTAGTGTAAGAGTGGGTGTTGGGCCCTGTTTGCCTGCTCACTGAGGCCTGGGCGTATGTGTGACTTTTCATGTTGAGGCCTCTTTGTGGGAGTGGGGGCTTTGGGTGGGTAGGAGGGGCATAGGTCTGATCTGAGGGGGCCTAAATGGGGTGTGGGCATGGTTGACTTGGGGGGAGTTAATTGGTTGGGGTGGGGGTGTAGATGTGGTTGATGGTGCTGTGGTCTGATGTGGTCCTCTCTGCGGGGTCCTCTATGTGTGAGGTCCCTGGGGGGGGTCCCGCAGTTCTGGGAGAGTGTCTCGCTGGTCTGGATGGGTGTCCTGTTGATCTGTTTGCTCCCTGTGTGAGGTGTTTGGGTCTGCGGTTGAGGGCGATATCCTTTAGGGTCCGGGCGAAAGGTGGGCACTGCTGCCTTGTATAGGTGGACCTGGTTTATAAAGGGGTGGGTTAAAAGTCCAGGGTGGATGGTGGGGCCAAGGGAAACATTTTGGTTTTTTATGCACCCGTCACGGGAAATACTTGCGTTTCCCGCTGTATGGGGAGCAGGGTGGAAGTCTTTTGGGTAACAGGTTGAGAAAAACCCCTTGTGCTGTTTGGGGAAAATGAAAAAGCTTTTTCTATCAATCCCTTGGTGAAAGTGGCCCCCCTTTCCTGCTGTTTTTCTCAGGTCGTTTTGTGCCTGGGGTGTATTATTATGGGGCCCGGGTGGTTTCCAGGGCGGGGCTCAGGGCAAAAGGGCTAGGGCGCCTTGGGGGTTTTGGGCACCAGAGTTTAGGGAAAATTGTGTTTTTGGAAAAAAGTTTTTTTTTTCTTGTTTCTGTATTTCCCTTTTTAGTTTCCCTAAAGGAAATACAATCTGGGGGTTGTGTATGTCCTTTAGTTTTGGGGGGTGGGGGGGTCAAATGAGGGGTTTTCAGGGGGTCGCTGGGGGGTTGCCCGAAAGGGGGTTTGGGGGTCCCCCGGGTTGGGGGTTTTTTTTATTTGTTTTTTTCTGGTGTGTGAGGCGAGGCTTTTGGGCAGGGTTAGGGTGTACGTTCTGCTTTCGGGTGTTTGAGACTTTGGCCCGGATTGAGGTGGGGTGTTTGTGGCCTTTTTTCTGCGGGGGGGGGCCGTTCCCCTAAAAGGGTTTTTTCTTTTTGTTTCCCCGGGGGTCGTTTCACCTTTTTCCCCAGCATTTTAAACCTCTCCTCTATGCTCTTTTTCTTCTCCTGCTCCTGCCCCCTTTTTTCCGTTGAAAGTTTTTTTTCCCACATTTCCCGAGGGCGACATGTCTCTCTCACCCTTTTCAGGGGTCTCCAAAGGGCTATTAAGGGGGTGTTTTGGGGGGGGAAAAATGGTGGGGTTTTGGGGGTTTTGCTGACTGGAGTTGTTCACCTTTTCTGTTTTCCCCCCACCTGCCTTACCTTTCCCGCTGGGTGGAAATTTGTCCTTCATTTCAAAAAAGGGAGGGGTACTCTGTGCTGGGAAGTTTTACTTTTTGTTGGGGTTTCCTTGGGGGTTTTTTTTAATTTTAAAAGGTCTGGGTTTTGACCCGCTCGGGGTAAGGGTATTTTTTTCAAGGGAGGTTTTTCCCCCTTTTGGGGGGCATTTCTTTTATTAGGTGAAAGTCCACTGGAACTGTTTTGGGGTTGCCTTAACCAAAATTTTTTTTCCCGATTTTTTAAGGGGAATTTTTTGACGACTCAGATTTCCCCGGTTTCCAAAATAAACCTGAGTTTTCCAAAAACCCCCCTAAAACCCCCCCCCCTTGGGCGAGGGGTAGTGTGCTTTGTATAGAAAATTGGGCCCTGCCAAGGGGTGGTCTGTGGGAAAATAAGGGTTTCTTTTGTTTTTCCCCTTTTTATAAAAAATCAGCAAAAAAATGTCCCCCCTGCTTCCCCCAAAAAAAGTTTCAATTTTTTACCCTTTTTTTGGGGTTTTTGTCCCTTTTTTTTTTTTTCAGAGGGTACTGTATTTTAAAGAACCTAACAGTGGGGGGGGGCTTCTAAGGGCCTCTCCCCCTTTTGGTTTGGGGTGACGTACGATCTCCTTTCCCTTGGGTTTGGGGTCAGGGGTTTTTTAACCCCCCCTCCTTCCACAAAGGGCAGTGTTAATTTTAACCCAAATTTTTAAACTTTTTTGTAAAAGCAAACTTAAGCTGGTAGCCTTAGATTTTCCGTCCTTTAAAAATTTAAAAAAAAAAACATTGTAATGTATTTTTCTTTTTGGTTTTTTAAAGTGAAAAAAAAGCTTCATACTAAAATTTCTCCCCTTTTCCCGGGTTTGGGGGGGTTTTTAGGGTTTTTGTTTTTTTTCCAAGCCAAATTTTCTGTATAAATTGGGAAAATAACCCCCGGTAGTTTGAAGCCTTGCAGGTAAAAAAAGGTAATTCCGTCCAAAAAAGGTTGTAGGTTTTGGGGTTTTTGGTTTTTGGGTTTTAAAGGTTTTTGTTTTGGAGGGTTAAACATCCTGTATATTGTCCCTGCCAAAAAAAACCCACTTTATTTAATTCCCAAAACTATATTTTTTTTTAAAAATGCGGAGCAATGTCCTTTTGCCCCCCCCTCTTCTCTCTCCCCCTCTCTCTCCTCTCTCTCCCCCTCTCCCCTCTATCTCCTTTTCTTTTCTTTTCTCTCTCTCTCTCTCCCCTGGCTCTCATTTCAAATTTAAATTTTTTGAGCTTATTGGGTGGGAAACAAGAAAATTTAAATGATAATAAACAAAAATGAAATAAAATCAAAAAGAAAAGTAAAAATTTCCCTTTACAAGTTTTTAAAGGAAAAGAGACATTTCAATGTCATATTTGGGCTATTTCCCGTGTTGTAACCATGTGCAAATAGTTTTAAAATACAAAAAAGGGAAAAAAAAATAAAAATCGTTTTTTTTGTTTAAACAAAGATTTTCCCAAAAAAATAAAAATGAGGGTTTCCCCAAAGACGGAGATGGATGAAGAGGAGGAGGGAAAGCAAGGAGGGAAAGGGGAAAACAGAGGGAAGGGAAAGCCGGGGAAGGGGGGGAAAGGGAAACAGAGGAGAAGGAGGAACAGAGGAGAAGGAGAAAAACAGAGGGGAAAAGGGGGAAGCCGAGGGGGAAGGAGGGAAACAAAGGAGAAGGGGGGAAGCAGAGGAGAAGGAGAAAGGGAGAGGAGAAGGGGGAAGCAGAGGAGAAAAGGGGGCAGAGGGGGGGAAAAAGGAGAAGAAAAGGGAAGGAGAAAGCGAGGAGGGGAAAACAAAGGAGAAGGAGGAAGCAGAGGAGAAGGAGAAAACGGGGGAAATGAGAAAGGAGGGGAAAGGGGGAAGCAAGGAAAGGAGGAAGCAGATGGAAGGGGAAGCAGAGGGGGGAAGGGGGAAACAGAGGAGAAGGAAAGGGAAACAAAAAGGGAAGGGGAAGGCGAGGGAAGGGGGAAAACAGAGGAGAAGGGGAAAACAAGGAGAAGGGGAAGCAGAGGTAAGGGGAAAGCAGAGGAGGAGAAAGCAGAGGAGAAGGAAAGGGAAACAGAGGAGAAGGAGGAAGCAGAGGAGAAAAGGAAGCAAAAAAGGAAAGGGGGGAAAACAGAGGAGAAGGAGGGGAAACAGAGGAGAAGGAGGAAGCAGGGGGAAAAGGGGGAAGCAGAGGAGAAAGGGGAAAACAAGGAGAAGGAGAAAGCAGAGGGGAAGGAGGAAAACAGAGGAGGAAAGGGGGAAGCCAAAGGGGAAAGGGGGAAAACAGAGGAAAGGAGAAAGCAGAGGGGAAAGGGGGAAGCAAGGGGAAAAGGGGAAAACAGAGGGGGA
>CM072225.1:7541014-7667170 GCA_036851935.1 Coregonus suidteri | reverse complement strand
TAACCAAACCCAAAACCCTCTGTTCTCAAAGGGGATGGATAGACATACAAACCAAACCTTCTGTTCTCTAAGGCGGGATAGCATACTAACCAAAACCTCTCTTTCTCTAAGGATGGAATGACATACAAACCCAAACCCTCTGTTTTCCCAAGGACTGGAACGACATAGAACCCAAAACCTCTCTATCCCCTTAAGGACTGGTACGACATACTGACAAACCCGTATGACCCCGACGAACCACAAAAAGGCAAAGAGTAAAATACAGGTCAAGATGAATCTTAACACGGCCTGACGCTCGTCGGATTGGCGGGGCTTGAAAAATATTACAGACTAAAAAAGGGGAAGCCAGCGCGACTGCCCTGACACAAGCCACCGAGAGCTAAACCCCATTTCTATGCTCGCTTCGGGGCAAGCAACACTAAAGCTGCATGAAGCCCCAGCTTTTCCGGAAGCTATGTGCCACGCTCTCCGTAGCCGAGTGAAAGACTTTAAGGGGAAAACATCTCACAAGGCCGCCGGTGCAACGGATTCCAGGACGTGTACTCCGAGCATGTGCTGAACCTACTGGCAAGTTGGTCCTTCACTGACATTTTCAACATGTCCCTGAATGAGTCTGTAATACCAACATGTTTTCAGCAGACCACCATAGTCCCCCCGTGACCAAGAACTCTAAGCTAAACTGCATAAATGACTACCGGATACCCGTGGCACTGACGTCTGTAGCCATGCAGTGCTTTGAAAGACGCGTCATGGCTAACATCAACAGCATAACCCAGAACCCTAGACCACCATCAATTTGCATACCCGCCCCAAACAGATCCACATTGATAATGCAATCTCTATCGCCACTCCACGCTGCTTGGCCTCTTTCCCACCCCTGGACCAAGAGGAAACACCTACGTGGAGGAATGCTATTCATTGACTACAGGCTCAGCATTCAACACCATATTAGCCTCTCAAAAGCTCATCCACTAAGCTAAGGATCCTGGTACTAAACACCTCCCTACTGCAACTGATCCTGGAACTGTCCGGACTCGGGGCCTCCCCCAGGTGTTAAGGGTAGGTAACAACACATCTGCCCACACTGATCCTCAACACGGGGGACCCTCAGCGGAGTGCGGTAGCTCAGTCCCCCTCCTGTAACTCTCTGTTCACACCATGGACTGCATGGCCAGGCACGGACTTCCAACACAATAATTAAGTTTTGCGACGCGACAACAGTGGTGGTAGGCCTGATCACCGACAACGATGAGAACAGCCTATAGGGAGGAGGTCAGAGATCCTGGCCGTTTGGCTGGTGCAGGACAACAACCTCTCCCTCAACGTGACCCATAGCAAAGGAGATGATTGTGGACTACAGGAAAAAAAAGAGGTACTTGAGCACGCTCCCAATCTATCATTCGACGGGGCCTTGTAGTGTGAACAGGTTGAGAGATTCAAGTTAAACTTGGTTTCCCACATTCACCAACGGACTATCATGGTCCAACACACCAAGAACAAGTCGTGAAGAGGGAAACGACAAAGCCTATTCCCCCTCCGAGACTAAAAAGATTTGGCATGTGTCCTCAGATCCTCACAAAAATCTACAGATGCACCATCGAGAGCATCCTGACCTGGAATTTGCATTTCACCGCCTGGTATGGCAACTGCCTTGGCCTCTGGACCGCAAGCCATCGCACTACAGAGGGTAGTGCGTCACGGCCCCAGTACATCACCTGGGGGGCAAAAGCATCCCTGCCATCCCAGACCTCTATTACAAGACGCTGTCAGAGGAAGGCCCATCAAAAATTGTTCAAAGCTGACTCCAGTTCAACCCTAGTCATAGACCTGTTCTCTCTGCTACCCAAACCGCACGGCAAAGCGGGTACCGGAGTGCCAAGGTCTAGGATCCAAAAGACTTCTTCAACAAGCTTTCTACCCCCCAAGCCCATAGAGCTCCTGAAAAGCTAATATGGCTCACCAGGACTATTTGCACTGCCCCCCCACCCCATCCTTTTACAGCTGCGGCTACTCTGTTTAGTATGTATGCCATAGTCCACTTTAACTCGACCCAAATGTACATATTACTTACATAAACTAGCCGTAGTGCGCCCTCGCACATTGACTATTGGCAACGGTACCCCCCTGTTATATATAGCCTCCCTACTTGTCACTCCAGTTATTCTATTGTATATATAGCCTCCCCTACTGTCACTTTATATTTTGTTACTTCTGCTCTTTTTTTTCTCTAACACTTGGATACTGACATACTAACCCCAAACCTCTCTGTCTCTCTAAGGACTGGATACTGACATACTAACCAAACCTCTCTATCTCTCTAAGGACTGGATACTGACATACTAACCAAACCTCTCTATCTCTCTAAGGACTGGATACTGACATACTAACCAAACCTCTCTATCTCTCTAAGGACTGGATACTGACATACTAACCAAACCTCTCTATCTCTCTAAGGACTGGATACTGACATACTAACCCAACCTCTCTATCTCTCTAAGGACTGGATACTGACATACTAACCAAACCTCTCTGTCTCTCTAAGGACTGGATACTGACATACTAACCAAACCTCTCTATCTCTCTAAGGACTGGATACTGACATACTAACCCAAACCTCTCTGTCTCTCTGGATACTCTACTAACCAAACCTCTCTATCTCTCTAACTGGATACTACATACTAACAAAACCTCTCTATCTCTCTAAGGACTGGATACTGACATACTAACCAAACCTCTCTATCTCTCTAAGGACTGGATACTGACATACTAACCAAACCTCTCTATATCTCTCTAAGGACTGGATACTGACATACTAACCAAACCTCTCTATCTCTCTAAGGACTGGATACTGACATACTAACCAAACCTCTCTATCTCTCTAAGATACTGACATGGATACTCTAAGGACATACTAACCAAACCTCTCTATCTCTCTAAGGACTGGATACTGACATACTAACCAAACCTCTCTATCTCTCAAGGACTGGATACTGACATACTAACCAAACCTCTCTATCTCTCTAAGGACTGGATACTGACATACTAACCCAAACCTCTCTGTCTCTCTAAGGACTGGATACTGACATACTAACCAAACCTCTCTATCTCTCTCTAAGGACTGGATACTGACATACTAACCAAACCTCTCTATCTCTCTAAGGACTGGATACTGACATACTAACCCAACCTCTCTATCTCTCTAAGGACTGGATACTGACATACTAACCCAACCTCTCTATCTCTCTAAGGACTGGATACTGACATACTAACCAAACCTCTCTATCTCTCTAAGGACTGGATACTGACATACTAACCCAACCTCTCTATCTCTCTAAGGACTGGATACTGACATACTAACCAACCTCTCTATCTCTCTAAGGACTGGATACTGACATACTAACCAAACCTCTCTATCTCTCTAAGGACTGGATACTGACATACTAACCAAACCTCTCTATCTCTCTAAGGACTGGATACTGACATACTAACCAAACCTCTCTATCTCTCTAAGGACTGGATACTGACATACTAACCAAACCCTCTCTATCTCTCTAAGGACTGGATACTGACATACTAACCAAACCTCTCTATCTCTCTAAGGACTGGATACTGACATACTAACCAAACCTCTCTATCTCTCTAAGGACTGGATACTGACATACTAACCAAACCTCTCTATCTCTCTCTAAGGACTGGATACTGACATACTAACCAAACCTCTCTATCTCTCTAAGGACTGGATACTGACATACTAACCAAACCTCTCTATCTCTCTAAGGACTGGATACTGACATACTAACCAACCTCTCTCTATCTCTCTAAGGACTGGATACTGACATACTAACCAAACCTCTCTATCTCTCTAAGGACTGGATACTGACATACTAACCTAACCTCTCTATCTCTCTAAGGACTGGATACTGACATACTAACCAAACCTCTCTATCTCTCTAAGGACTGGATACTGACATACTAACCAAACCTCTCTATCTCTCTAAGGACTGGATACTGACATACTAACCCAACCTCTCTATCTCTCTAAGGACTGGATACTGACATACTAACCAAACCTCTCTATCTCTCTAAGGACTGGATACTGACATACTACCCAACCTCTCTATCTCTCTCTAAGGACTGGATACTGACATACTAACCAAACCTCTCTATCTCTCTAAGGACTGGATACTGACATACTAACCAAACCTCTCTATCTCTCTAAGGACTGGATACTGACATACTAACCAAACCTCTCTATCTCTCTAAGGACTGGATACTGACATACTAACCAACCCTCTATCTCTCTAAGGACTGGATACTGACATACTAACCAAACCTCTCTATCTCTCTAAGGACTGGATACTGACATACTAACCCAACCTCTCTATCTCTCTAAGGACTGGATACTGACATACTAACCAAACCTCTCTATCTCTCTAAGGACTGGATACTGACATACTAACCCAACCTCTCTATCTCTCTAAGGACTGGATACTGACATACTAACCCAACCTCTCTCTCTCTCTCTAAGGACTGGATACTGACATACTAACCAAACCTCTCTATCTCTCTAAGGACTGGATACTGACATACTAACCAAACCTCTCTATCTCTCTAAGGACTGGATACTGACATACTAACCAAACCTCTCTATCTCTCTACGGACTGAATACTGACATACTAACCAAACCTCTCTATCTCTGACTGGATACTGACATACTAACCAAACCTCTCTATCTCTCTAAGGACTGGATACTGACATACTAACCAAACCTCTCTATCTCTCTAAGGACTGGATACTGACATACTAACCAAACCTCTCTGTCTCTCCATGACCGGTAGGTGCTACACATCCCTAGACCCCACAAATTAAACACTTGTTGAGATCTGAGAGGATTGGCTAAGGGATATGGGGAAAGTTCCATTGTAGCCGATCAGAGGTCTATGTGGAGATTCTACCATGTTGGTCACACCTATCTAATCCTCTCAGATCTCCACAAGTGCATCGTGCGTAACGGCTAAAGGGGTGGAGTTGGGATTGGGCCTTTCTCACCATGACTCACCACTGGTCTGCTGTCTATTATCTATCTATGGGTCCCACTGAGATAGGACAACAGAACTGCCTCTCTCTCTCTCTCTCTCTCTCTCTCTCTCTCTCTCTCTCTCTCTCCTCTCTCTATCTATCTCTCTCTCTCCTCTCTCTCTCTCTCTCTCTCTCTCTCTCTCTCTCTTTCTCGCTCTATCTATCTCTTTCTATCTCTTCCTACCTATCTCTCTCTCTTTCTCTCTCTCTCTTTCTCTCTCTTTCTCTCTCTTGCTTTCTCTGTCTCTCTCTGTCTCTCTCTCTCTCTCTCTCTCTCTCTCTCTCTCTCTCTCTCTCTCTCTCTCTCTCTCCCTCTCTCTCTCTCCTTCTCTCTCTCTGTCTCTCTCTCTCTCTGTCCCTCTCTCCTCTCTCTCTCTGTCCCTCTCTCTATGTGTGGGTCACTGAGCCACCGACAGAGGACGGTTAGGTTATGTTATGAGGACACCTGAAATGGGATGTGACAGTCCTAATAGTCTTATGTCAGATCGTGAGACACTGAGCCCAGGCTGAATTAGGTCACGCCGTGGGATAATCAGGTAGAGAGTGGACCAGCCTCTATATAACCCTCAGACCTGGGTTCAAATAGTACTTGAAATAATTTCTAATACTTTAGCTGTGCTTGTTTAAGCTTGCCTGGTGTAATGGAACCAATTTAAGAGTCCCAAAAACCCCACCCATCTGACACTCCAGGCAGGTTAGAGAAAATGCTCTAAGTATTTGAAAGATTTCAAGTAGTATTTGAACCCAGGTCTGGTGGATAAACAGGTAGCTTGGTGGAGCAGCTCCTGTTGTACCATCGGATGACTGTGTAACGACCGCTAGGATACGAATCAGTGCTTTTCCACTGCTAGGATTTACACCAGCGCTTGGCTTAAAGACTTTCCAACGACTGCCAGGATAAGATAGAATCAATGCTGATGTAATGGAGATGGTTCAGGGAGCTACGGTGGGGTGATGATGAGTAACCTTGCTTTAGATTCAAAGACTTAGAGTGGAGCAGCTCTGGTACAACCATAGGATGACTGTACATGACCACTAGGATGGGACTCACTGTGCTTTTCCACTAGGGTTGAGTCCAAAACGGCACCATATTCCATATGTCGTGCACTACTTTTGTATTGACCAGGGCCCGTTATATTGGGAATAGGGTGCAATTTGGGATGCAGACAGGGATTTTTACTGTTCACATAATTGTGAGGTAGTTTGGAGAACTGTATGGTCACGTGATGATGAGTAGGAGTAACCTTGCCTGAGATCTGAAGACTTCTACATAGACAAGATGGGACTAAATGTTTCCTGGTTAACAGAGGTTGTTCTGAGTTCTATACTTGCCTGATGAGTAACCTTGCCTGAGATCTGAAGACTTCTACATAGACAGGATGGGACTAAATGTTTCCTGGTTAACAGAGGTTGTTCTGAGTTCTAAACTTGCCTGATGAGTAATCTTGTTACTCAGAGAGCTGACACAAGTCTTCAGGCAAGGTCACAGTGCTTTGTCACTGCAGGGATTTACATCAATGTAAATTTTTACAGCTCACATAATGGAGATAGGTGGTGGTGATGAGTGACCTCGCACAATTGGCCCAGCGTCGTCCAGGTTTGGCCGGGGTGGTGCCACCATTGTCAATAAGAATTTGTTCTTAACTGACTTGCCTAGTCAAAGAAAGGTTAAATAAAAGCATTTAATAAAACATTTGAGTTGCAAAGGTGGTGTTAAAGTTACAACGAAACTTAACAAGAGCACCCCTCAAAGATAAGCTTGCATAATATACTCATAAAACTGTCCTTGAATATATTTTTTTTAAACTCAAGATTGTCATCATTTGAACTATTTATGACAGTTTTGATCCGAAGTTTGACGGCTTGGTTTCTCCATACGGAAGAAACAGAAACATGTTTTTTATTCTCAAACTCCCTGATTCGTGTTCAGTTAAAAAACAGACAGGCCTTTATCTTCTTCAACATTGTTATTTCAGGTAACATAAACTGTTATTACAGTAGTAGCTGTCAAACATGTTGTAGCCAACTCTCCTGTCGTTGTCATGCCTTACATAACATATCATTGTTAATGTCTGTGTCCCAAATTATCCCCTATTCCCTATATAATCCCTATATATTCCCTATATATTCCCTATATAATTCCTATATTTTCCTTATATATTCCCTATATATTCCCTATATAATCCCTATATATTCCCTATGTAATCCCTATATAATCCCTATATATTCCCTATATATTCCCTATATAATTCCTATATATTCCCTTTATAATCCCTATATATTCCCTATATAATCCCTATATATTCCCTATATAATCCCTATGGGCCCTGGCCAGAAGTAGTGCACTGCATAGAGAATAGGGTGTCATTTGGGACGCAGCTACAAGTATCTGGCCAGGGGCTGGCGTTGGTGTAGCGTAGAGCTTAAATGGGATGTCTGGCGTTGGTGTAGCGTAGAGCTTAGATGGGATGTCTGGTGTTGGTGTAGCGTAGAGCTTAGATGGGATGTCTGGCGTTATTCCTCCATCTGTCTGTCCCCTCTGTGGATTTCACTCATTACGGAGAGGAGCAGACCTGGGTTCAAATACTATTCTAAAAATCATTTCAAATACTTATAGGGTTCGCTTTAGCATGCCAGATGGACGGGGTTTGCAGTTTTCCGACTATTCTATCCGTTCTATTGTGCCAGGCAAGCTTAATCAAGCCCAGATAAAGTATTTGAAATGATCTCGAACAGTGTCACTGCCTCTCTGCCTCGCTGCAAGTCCTCTCTCTGATATCAGTGTATTCCAGAGGGATAACTTTCCAAATGCAGATAATCCGGGGTCATGAGGAAAGCTCCCAACTTGGCAGGGCCATACCACAGACAGAGCGCTAGAGGATAGGGAGATATTAGGGAAAAGCATAGAGAGTCTGATTCTGGTATTAGTTCCATTATGTAAAAATGGAGCAGGTCATGATTCTGTAGTATGAAGGGTAAGGGTTTGATACTTTACAATATAGAAGTATAAGGTACTTAGTACATCTACATGTACTGTATGTCACATATTCTCTCATCTAAGCATCATCTGCCATGACGACTGACCGGGGACGTGGCTTCTTTCTTTATTCGTGCTGTTAATTAGGTTGCTGTCCCGAAAAAAAACGGATTATATGATTCGGGCCAGGCGCAGAGAGAGAGAGAGAGAGAGAGAGAATGCCTGGAGTTTACCTCTCCACCAATCAGAACGCAGCTATCCAGGCCCCTCCACCAATCAGAACGCAACTCTCCAGATTGGAGCGGAAGCGACAACACAAAGAGCATCATGGGAATCCACGTGCCATGGTTAAAAACAGAGAAAGGGAAGAGAGGAAAACCCCATTATATAATAATAATAACTCAGTGACCCAGCTAGATGGGCTACATTATAATGTGAATTAACATGGAGGGTTACAGGGTGACAAGACACTCAGAGCATTACAGTACATTTTTTACATTTTACATTTTAGTCATTTAGCAGACGCTCTTATCCAGAGCGACTTACAGTTAGTGAGTGCATACATATATATATATTTTTTTACAGTACAGTATAGTACAATACAGTACATTACAGTACAATACAGTATATTAAAATACAGTACAGTACAATACAATACAATACATTACAATACAGAGCAGTACATTACAATACAGTACAATACAATACAATACAGTACATTACAGTACAATACAGTATATTACATTACAATACAGTACAATACAATACAATACAGTACATTACAGTACAGAGCAGTACATTACAATACAGTACAATACAATAAAGTACAATACAATACATTACAGTACAGTTTTAGAGTGTAATTGAAGTGCTATGTGTCGACAGGTATCTGATGAGAACAAGGAAATGTTCCCCTTTTTTCTCCATGTATTAGACCTTGTTGTTTTTGTCCAGCTCCTGATATTATTTTTGGTTGTGTGTAGAACACTCCTTTCCCTCACTGGTATCTGAACCAGACTGTAGCAGGAAGTGGATCTGTAGCCTGCAGTAGCGCCGTTGGAGGGACTGTAGCAGGAAGTGGATCTGTAGCCTGCAGTAGCGCCGTTGGAGGGACTGTAGCAGGAAGTGGATCTGTAGCCTGCAGTAGCGCCGTTGGAGGGACTGTAGCAGGAAGTGGATCTGTAGCCTGCAGTAGCGCCGTTGGAGGGACTGTAGCAGGAAGTGGATCTGTAGCCTGCAGTAGCGCCGTTGGAAGGACTGTAGCAGGAAGTGGATCTGTAGCCTGCAGTAGCGCCGTTGGAGGGACTGTAGCAGGAAGTGGATCTGTAGCCTGCAGTAGCGCCGTTGGAGGGACTGTAGCAGGAAGTGGATCTGTAGCCTGCGTAGCGCCGTTGGAGGGACTGTAGCAGGAAGTGGATCTGTAGCCTGCGGTAGCGCCGTTGGAAGGACTGTGATGCTGCATCCCAAATGGCCCCCTATTCTTCACCAGGACTACAGAAATGGAAACCTTTATTTTACGTGTGCTCTGCATGCATATGTGTCTCTTTAGGTTTTACCAAGGTTTCGGTGAAGGAGGTAAGTAAGGTGTTTAAACATAACCATTTGTGTTTCTTTTACCTTTTGAAATGACAAATGTACATAATTTTTTAACTCACATTTGTCAACAAACCTTGAATGTTCTGTGTATTATATTCATCCATATCCGGTGAGATTATTTTGAATAGGATACTCTCTTTCTCTCTCTCTACTCTATCTCTCTATAGTCTCTCTCTCTCTAGCTCTATCTCTCTAGCTCTGTCTCCCTATCTGTGATCAGACTCGCTCGGGGTGGGGGAGTCGTCTCCAAGAGAAAGCTTCTCCTGCCGTGCTCTTGCTTTGATTCTGTGGATGTCCTTTTGGAAATGTATGACGTTGCCCAGCACCACCACTGTTCCCCGTGTAGCTCAGTTGGTGGAGCATGGTGCTTGCAGCGCCAGGGTTGTGGGTTTGATTCCCACGGGGGGCCAGTATAATAATAATAATAATAATAATAATATGCCATTTAGCAGACGCTTTTATCCAAAGCGACTTACAGTCATGCGTGCATACATTTGTTTTGTGTATGGGTGGTCCCGGGGATCGAACCCACTACCTTGGCGTTACAAGCGCCAAAGGAGATGATCAATGTGCTAGTGATGGCTATTTAACAGTCTGTTGGCCTTGAGATAAAAGCTGTTTTTCATTCTCTCTGTCCCTGCTTTGATGCACCTGTACTGACCACGCCTTCTGGATGATAGCGGTGTGAACAGGCAGTGGCTCGGGTGGTTGATGTCCTTGATTATCTTTTTGGCCTTCCTGTGACATCGGGTGCTGTATGTGTCTTGGAGGGCGGGTAGTTTGCCCCACCAGACCGCACCACCCTCTGGAGAGCCTTGCTGTTGTGGGTGGTGCAGTTGCCGTACCAGGCGGTGATACAGCCCGACAGGATGCTCTCAATTGTGCATCTGTAAAAGTTTGTGAGGGTTTTAGGTGATAAGCCGAATTGAGGTTGAATAGGCGCTGTTGCGCCTTCTTCACCACACTGTCTGCGTGGGTGGACCATTTCTGTGATGTGTACACCAAGGAACTTGAAGCTTTCCACCTTCTCCACTGTGGTCCCGTCGATGTGGATAGGGGCATGCTCCCTCTGCTGTTTCCTGAAGTCCACGATCATCTCCTTTGTTTTGTTGACGTTGAGTGAGAGGTTATTTTCCTGGCACCACACTCCCAGGGCCCTCACCTCCTCCCTGTAGACTGTCTCGTCATTGTTGGTAATCAAGCCTACTACTGTTGTGTCGTCTGCAAACTTGATTGAGTTGGAGGCGTGCTTGGCCACGCAGTCATGGGTGAACAGGGAGTACAGGAGGGGGCTGAGCACGCACCCTTGTGTGGCCCCAGTGTTGAGGATCAGCGAAGTGGAGATGTTGTTTCCTACCTTCACCACCTGGGGGCGGCCTGTCAGGAAGTCCAGGACCCAGTTGCACAGGGCGGGGTTCAGACCCCGGGCCTCAAGCTTAATGATGAGCTTGGAGGGTACTATGGTGTTGAATGCTGAGCTATAGTCAAAGAACAGCATTCTTACATAGGTATTCCTCTTGTCCAGATGGGATAGGGCAGTGTGCAGTGTGATGCCAATTGCGTCGTCTGTGGAGCTATTGGGGCGGTAAGCAAATTGAAGTGGGTCTAGGGTGTCAGGTAAGGTAGAGGTGATATGATCCTTGACTAGTCTCTCAAAGCACTTCATGATGACAGAGGTGAGTGCTACAGGGCGATAGTCATTTAGTTCAGTTCCCTTTGCTTTCTTGGGTACAGGATTTTTTCTTTTTTTTTTCTTTATTTAACCAGGTAAGCCAGTTGAGAACAAGTTCTCATTTACAACTGCGACCTGGCCAAGATAAAGCAAAGCAGTGCGATAAAACAACAACAACACAGAGTTACATATGGAATAAACAAAAACGTACAGTCAATAACACAATAGAAAATAGAAAATCTATATACAGTGTGTGCAAATGTAGTAAGTTATGGAGGTAAGGCAATAAATAGGCCATAGTGCAAAATAATTACAATTTAGTATTAACACTGGAATGATAGATGTGCAGAAGATGATGTGCAAATAGAGATACTGGGGTGCAAATTAGCAAAATAAATAACAATATGGGGATGAGGTAGTTGGGTGGGCTAATTACAGATGGGCTGTGTACAGGTACAGTGATCGGTAAGCTGCTCTGACAACTAATGCTTAAAGTTAATGAGGGAGATAAGTGTCTCCAGCTTCAGAGATTTTTGTAGTTCGTTCCAGTCATTTGCAGCAGAGAACTGGAAGGAATGGCGGCCAAAGGAGGTGTTGGCTTTGGGGATGACTAGTGAGATATACCTGCTGGAGCGCATACTACGGTTGGGTGTTGCTATGGTGACCAATGAGCTAAGATAAGGCGGGGATTTGCCTAGAAGTGATTTATAGATGACCTGGAGCCAGTGGGTTTGGCGACTAATATGTAGTGAGGGCCAGCCAACGAGAGCATACAGGTCACAATGGTGGGTAGTATATGGGGCTTTGGTGACAAAACGGATGGCACTGTGATAGACTACATCCAATTTGCTGAGTTGAGTGTTGGAAGCTATTTTGTAAATGACATTGCCGAAGTCAAGGATCGGTAGGATAGTCAGTTTTACGAGGGCATGTTTAGCAGCATGAGTGAAGGAGGCTTTGTTGCGAAACAGGAAGCTGATTCTAGATTTAACTTTGGATTGGAGATGCTTAATGTGAGTCTGGAAGGAGAGTTTACGGTCTAACCAGACACCTAGGTATTTGTAGTTGTCCACATATTCTAAGTCAGACCCGCCGAGAGTAGTGATTCTAGTCGGGCGGGCGGGTGCAAGCAGCGTTCGATTGAAGAGCATGCATTTAGTTTTATTAGCGTTTAAGAGCAGTTGGAGGCCACGGAAGGAGTGTTGTATGGCATTGAAGCTCGTTTGGAGGTTTGTTAACACAGTGTCCAATGAAGGGCCAGATGTATACAAAATGGTGTTGTCTACGTAGAGGTGGATCTGAGAGTCACCAGCAGCAAGAGCGACATCATTGATATACACAGAGAATAGAGTTGGCCCGAGAATTGAACCCTGTGGCACCCCCATAGAGACTTCCAGAGGTCCAGACAACAGGCCCTCCGATATCTGAGAAGTAGTTGGTGAACCAGGCGAGGCAGTCATTTGAGAAACCAAGGCTATTTAGTCTGCCAATAAGAATGTGGTGATTGACAGAGTCAAATGCCTTGGCCAGGTCGATGAAGACGGCTGCACAGTACTGTCTTTTATCAATCACGGTTATTATATCGTTTAGGACCTTGAGCGTGGCTGAGGTGCACCCATGACCAGCTCGGAAACCAGATTGCATAGGGGAGAAGGTACGGTGGGATTCGAAGTGGTCGATGATCTGTTTGTTAACTTGGCTTTCAAATACTTTCGAAAGGCAGGGTAGGATGGATATAGGTCTGTAACAGTTTGGATCTAGAGTGTCACCCCCTTTGAAGAGGGGGATGACCGTGGCAGCTTTCCAATCTCTGGGGATCTCAGACGATACGAAAGAGAGGTTGAACAGGCTAGTAATAGGGGTTGCGACAATTTTGGCGGCTAATTTTTAGAAAGAAAGGGTCCAGATTTTCTAGCCCAGCTGATTTGTAGTGGTGGGAAGCATGGCCAGCCGTAGCAAAATGCTTATTGAAATTCTCGATTATCATAGATTTATCGGTGGTGACATAACAATTAGTTTGACCCAACGCCCTAGCTGTGTAGTTCATCCACCTTACCCAGAAGTTCTCATTTGAAATTACTTCTACTTCTCCTTGGTTCATTTCCTGCAAGAGGAAATATTATACCCTTGGTGGTTTAGTGCTATTTAGGATTCCTTCTGAGGGCCTTCCAAGGGGTATTAGACTATTTGTTGATACCTCTGGTGATAACATTGGATCTACCTGCTGATCTGTCTCGGAGGTGGAAGATTCATTTCTCTCCTGAAAAATGAACCTCAAACATATATCTGCCCCGATATCATCAACACAGGCCCAATAGTTCCTTGCTGTGTCATCTTCCATAATTGACTTTACCGTTATCACCAGTTCCGTTTTACATTTATCATGGGTTTGTTTAATTCCCCATCGGTGTACTGCGTCCATTCCATTCTCATAGTATGTTCCCCAGGTATGTTTAAACACCCTTGCCCAAGGACATGAGCGTTCCCCAGTGCAAATGTATTTACCATACCTTCTAGGACCTAACTTTCTTGTACACGCCCCCTTCTTACCAAAGCCCCCAAAACCTCCTATCTCTTCATGGGAGAAGTCGAATGGTATCTTGAATCCCCCATCTTGTCCTAAACTGACTTTAACTATTAAAATAATAATTCCCCCAATAGTCTTTCTTGGTTTCAGTATTTCTACCAGATCGAATCAGTTCATCATTTCCCTGTTTAGGTTGATCTGGATTAATCCATAATATGGTTAACGTGATGATGCAGCTCAGAGTCCCCCAAAATCCCCAAATCCGCCATCCCAATCCTGTCCCTGACCCACCTGCCTGGTACTTCCCCATACCCACACCTCTATAAACACCCCACAGTGATGAATGGTCGGGGTAGGGTTTCTTCGTTAACAGAGTTTACCCCCGAACCCTAGTGGGTCAGTTCTTCTCTTTAACTCTGTGTGTGTTCAACAGTGTTGGTATGTGGGCCTACCTTTCTGCAGTGGGTAACGTGGACCCAAGTGGCTCTCTCAGCCATTCTTATAGCGAAGGCATTTACCAATAGGACTTGGTATGGTCCCTCCCAGCGTGACTGCTTTCAATCCTTTTTCCTCAACGATTGGATCCACACCCAGTCTCCAGGTTATATACTATGAATCACCTTCTCCTTTAATTCTCCTGTAGGACACAAATTCTTAGACATACGGGTATGGTTAACGAACAATTTTCTCATGTGTTCTGCTAGTGTATTCTCTAGTTCTATGTCTGCCTGTTCTGGTCCTGCCAACTGTGGCATTCTGTAAGGTCTTCCAAACACTTTCTCAAAGGGGGATAACCCATCTTTATCTGGGGTTACTCTAAATTTCTTCCCTTCACTCCGTGATAACTCTATATAATCCATTTCCAATTGCTGGAAGGGGTACTTAGCCGGAGGATACTCAACCTGAGGTGCCCTTTGTCTGCCCTGGTGATTATTTTGAGCACAGATAACACATCTTGAACAATCCCATATGCAACAAAGTGTTGTCTAATCTGCTCTACCATCCATCCCTCCCGTTGACACATGGCTCTGCCCGTGTGTCAATATTGCAGCATATCTAAACAGTAATTTCGGGAGAATTGGTAAGCTGTCTTTGACCCATATTCCTTCCTTATTTACTGCGCCTTGCTTCACCCATCTGTGAACTTCCTTAATTGGGGCCCTACTGTAGCGCTCTATAAGTAGATCTCTATCTATCAAAACTTCCTCTTTTTGACAGCTGACTGGGACCAGAGAAGTGTTTTAACCCTGCTGACAACATTTGATAATACCTCAACTTACTTTTATCCCGTAAAAGTAATCCAAGATTAGTACAATTTACTAGCAACAGGTATCCCTCATTCAGGGAAAGCTCTCTCTCTCTTCTGTTATTTTATGGTTCGAATCATATATATTATTACCAAATTATAAATTTCTTCCCTCTTTTCACAGTACTATAAATGACCCTCAACTTGGTAAAATAAACTATCTTAAAGTCCTCCTCTCATGCCTTTAGAATTTACTAGTGTGGATGATCAATTAACACCAGAAAGTCAAAACAGAGTTCAGAGGCAATTGAAATCATTCAAACGAACTGTTCCATTCCATAGTATAATAAATATTACCATCATTCTAAATATTTCATAAATGTTACTTATCTGAAGTGTTCATTAAGTCCTCATGACATTTATTCTCATAAGAAATCATGTATACCCTAAACTCAGTCAAAACAGAAAAACTCCATAAAATGTACTGTATGTGCTCCTTTAAGACTTATCACCGTTGACCTGTGAAAACCCCCTAAAATCAAAATAACAAGGCTTTATAAACATCATACTAGGTGTGTGTTTTTTTATTTGAAAACCCCAATTAAAAAACAACAACCAAAAATAGCCAGGCCCCACTTAATTTGGTAGCTCCCTTTTACGACCTAAATACTGCCTAACTCCACTAAACTGCTCCCCCTATCCCTGGGCAACATTCCAATGAGATAAGGCGGCAGGTAGCTTAGTGGCTAAGAGCGTTGTGCCAGTAACCGAAAGGTCGCTGGTTCTAATCCCCGAGCCGACTAGGCAAAAAATCTGTCGATGTGCCCTTAAGCAAGGCACTTAACCCTAATTGCTCCTGTAAGTCGCTCTGGATAAGAGCGTCTGCTAAATGACTAAAATGTAAAAATAAGCAAATCTCTTTCTCCTGGAAGATAAATTATTCATTTTGTTAACCTTCAATTACCATCAGTAATCTAAAGATGGTAAGTACACACAAAACATGATACAGATATCCCCAGTCCTAACTCATCAATAATCGTTTGTATCAATCTAATTCCTCATAACTAATCCATAAAACCACTCAAAATTCCTCGAGTATACAATGATTATGTTTAATTGATTACCCTTCAGATCATATCCTCTTTAAATCTCACAATGATTATTGAACCCCTAAATCTGCTCCATGTGATCTCATCTCAAATGATCCATTATCAATTATTTGATCAACACAATAGGAAAATCTGTCTCCCCTTCTATTGTTCCTGTCGCCCCTGTAAATGTCATATTTCATTCATTAGCCAATACAATCACATACTCCGTGTAAGTAAGACATTATATTTTATCCCAGGCATCCCCTTAACATAATGCTATAGGAGACTTCCATCAATCCTGGAAGACACTATATAATACCACGTTTCATTAAGTTCACTAAACCTTCTAATATAAACCTATAACCCCTTTCTATTAATTGAATCATCGCAACCTGTTGCATTGATGTTTTAAAAATATAAACCTATTGTTTAATAACTTCATACTTATAACCAATGTTTATTAAATCCATCATCCTAATAGTCACAACTATATCCCATTGTTCAACGTTGTCACGCCCTGGCTCTAGGGACTCTTATATGTTGAGCCAGGGTGTTAGTTTCGATGTATAGTTCTATGTTTCGTTTTCTATGTTCTTGTTCTAGTTGATGTGTTTCTATGTTGGCCGGGGTGGTTCCCAATTAGAGACAGCTGTGGCTCGTTGTCTCTGATTGGGAACCATACTTAGGCAGCCTTTTGTGCACTTGTCATTTGTGGGATCTTGTTCCGTGTAGGTTTGTGTTTATGACCGAGGACTTCACGTTTCGTTTTGTTGTTTTGTTATTGTTAATAGTACTCAATAAAAGATGTACGCATTTCACGCTGCGCTTTGGTCCATTGCTTACGACGATCGTGACAAACGTACCATAAACAGATTATCGTTTTAGAAATCACCAATTATTTTCATACACCACTGGTGTTACCCAACCTATACAATAAAGTAATAACCATTAGAATTTGTCAAAGAAATGCTTTTCATTCAACTATTCAACCTTCTGCTCGATACAGTCAAGCAAGTACAACACTTTTACCTGCGAACTAGAACCATAAATTATTTTTCCTTTGTTCTCAATTCAAATCATTGTCCCAACTCTATAGCAATTTTCAGTTCGCCATTCAATTTCTTTAACTGTTCTCTCTGATTAGGCCCTAATTAATCAAACAAATACTTGCTATCGTTGATAAGCATACATTTAATTATATTCCTATCATTTGAACTATGTGCTGTCTCCTACACAACGGGGACCTAATCATTTTCCTTCTTACGAAATCATGTCATTAGTACTTGTAACCACAACCCATTACTACTTAATAAATATTTTCATAGACCTTTCTTGAATACTCATCTACTTAAGCTATCTAATTCAACCTTTCACATTTCCCAATCCACCTAGTAATCTAGGTCCATAGCCCCAATGCGAAAGCTTTACCCACTGTCTCTACCTGGGTTCGAACCAGGGACCCTCTACATACATGCCAGTCACTCCACAAATCCGCGATCCTTTCAAAGCAACTACTTCCAGTTCATAGAGCAAGTGACGTCACCAAATGAAAACCGCACTAGCTCTCACCTCATTCAGCAACACAAAACTCTATCTCTCCCCGCACCTATTCCTGTTGAATAAGTGAGTCTTTCTATTTAACCCAAACCACGCTACAAATCTTCCATTCAACATCACCAAACCAAATACTCAGTAGTATCCGGTTACCACCCATACCAGCCGTTGAATTCCACTCATAAATACAGATTTCACCTTATGCCATTGAAATGACAAATAAACCATAATAGTTCAATGGAACCCTATATTGGCTTTCTACTATATTATACATTACGTCTATAACCACATTAGTTATGGTCCGATTACCCATTAAATCTTATCACATGATCCAACAACGGTACAACCTTACAAAACTCATATTCTCTACTTTCTCACCCATGACGTACGTCTACGTTTGGGTGAGCAAGTTCATACGTATATATCGTTAGAAATGAATAGGTACCTCCCAAATAATCCCTTCGTGGTGTTTTTTGCCAATTCTTAATCGACACAAATCACTTCTTCAACCTTTTACCAGCGGAACCAAAAAAATAGACTGTCATTTCCCGGACACTGCCCCCCTTTATGTCTGCAGTCGCGATGGTTATGACCTGTTTTGTTACAGTATTTACACGGGGCCCCACACTCTCTTGCAAAATGACCTTCCTTGTTACAGTTAAAGCACTTCCTCTTATCTCCTCCCCTATTCTGCCTCCCTGACTTATTATAGCTCTCTAATTTCTTCAACTCTCTGTGTTTAAATTCTCTAGTCTTTCCTGCCTCCAAAAGCCATACTCTCGCTGTGTCTAGCCCCTCCCCTCGCTGTTTCTTCAAATCCGTTCCGCAATTTACATGCATCTGCCTAATCATAGCCTCTAATTCCTCATACATCGAGATGCCCAATAAATCCATACCTCTTCTCCCAAATGGATCCATAATACCTATTTATTTGATCCATTATTTCCATGTATTTCTCGTCCCCAGTAAATTCTGGAACCTCTTGTGAGGATTTTCCCCCCATGGTTGGTATTGTTAAAAATCCCTTAGCCACCTTTTTAAATAACAAGTTATTCAAAACAGTTTCACACAACAATTGGAATCACCCCTTCCTGTATAGTATTCTTGACTGGTCCCCCAGAAATTATCTCATACTCTACGGAGAAATGTATTCCCACAATGTAATCTTGATAATTCCTGACAGTCTCATACAACAGGAATGGGTTCTCCCTCCTCTCTATACAACCACCTGGAATTATTCAGAGATGTGACTTTTGAGCAAATATTAGGTCTCACACGTATACAACCTTACATGATTATTGGTTAACACCATCGGTAACCCGGAGTTTGTAAGGCTCCAGTTTCATGAAACGGATAGAGTTACGGCAAAATCTACAGTTGTTTGTGACTTTTGGACTTTACTAATATTTCTATTCTCCACACATGCTATTTTTAATTCCCTTCTGGTGTACTTTTTGTATTTGTTTAACCCGGATTATTTGTTGACTGTTCTATAATCCTTACAGGTTACATCCCTTAGGTGTACTTTTAATAGTTACTTCTATTTCAACACTGGGTAGTTTATTTTGGTAATTGGCCTATTACCGTGAGTCGTTACGGACCCACCAACCTTAAATTGGCTACCTTAAAATGGCTACGCATTGATCAATTTGCTACTTTCAATTATGACGTTACCCTCAGTCAATATTTTAGCAAGTTCTCAAATCAATTTCACCAAGTAATGAATAAAGACTACTGACCTTATCCTTGCAGCCGAGATTCAATGTAGGTTTGGATTCCGTCACCGTCTCTGTCATTAATCAGGTGTCCTCTAGCCTGTCTTAACCCTTAATGTCAAAGGGCAGGACTTTCTATTTACGAATGTATCATTCGCCCGTCGACGGTTTTCAGAGTTACCTGGAATGACAGAGGCAGGTATTGGGATCCGTCTCGAAGGACCAAGCTGTTATGTGAATTATTTAACAAACTATTTCAGTGTCTCTGTGCGTCTCCCAAAATCAAGAAATGGACAGAGTCCCGGTCTGCATAGTCAGAGATGTTTATTCATTGAGAATTCTGCCATCCCAATTTCAGAGTCCATCTTTTATACTCATACGTCATACAAACATCCCTCCTCTCTGTAGGCGGGCTGTAGTTTTCCACTTTAAAACTGCTCTCCTGATCATCAGTTCACACACACACACACACACGCACACACACACACACACACCACACACACACACACACACACACAACACACACACACCACACACACACACCACACACACACACACACACACACACAGTTATCTTGGTTTCTCAGTTGCCTGTAGACAGTTATCCTTGTCCTTTGTTGTCTGGCCTAACTCTTACTCACATTGCTAAATAGTAGCACAATGTCATAATCTTTACTGGTCCTACACTCACACATTACCAGGTAGTAGATTCTAACACATCTCACACAGTTTCAGTGTAATAATTAGTCACTACTAAGAAAGTACTAATCATACTTAAAACAAGAACATTTCACAACTATATTTAAGGGTGGAACATTTAGTCATTACTTTTAACCTGATTCCTATATCAGTTCCTGACTTCCCTGAAAAGTTGCATATCGCGGGGGCTGTTCGATGCTAATGCAGTATGTCACAGGATGTTTTTGTGCTGGTCAAGGGCAGTCAAGTCTGGGGTGAACCAGGGGCTATATCTGTTCTTAGTTCTGAATTTTTTGAATGGGGCATGCTTATTTAAGATGGAGAGGAAAGCACTTTTAAAGAACATCCAGGCATCCTCTACTGACGGAATGAGGTCAATATCCATCCAGGATACCCGGGCCAGGTCAATTAGAAAGGCCTGCTCGCTGAAGTGTTTTAGGGAGTGTTTGACAGTGATGAGGGGTGGTCGTTTGACCGCGGACCCATTATGGACGCAGGCAATGAGGCAGTGATCGCTGAGATCCTGGTTGAAGACAGCAGAGGTGTATTTAGAGGGTAAATTAGTCAGGATGATATCTATGAGGGTGCCCATGTTTACGGATTTAGGGTTGTAACTTGTAGGTTCCTTGATAATTTGTGTGAGATTGAGGGCATCTAGTTTAGATTGTAGGATGGCCAGGGTGTTAAACATATCCCAGTTTAGGTCACCAAGCAGTACGAACTCTGAGGATAGATGGGGGCAAGCAATTCACATATGGTGTCCAGGGCACAACTGGGGGCTGAGGGGGTTCTGTAGCAAGCGGCAACAGTGAGAGACTTATTTCTGGAAAGGTGGATTTTTAGAAGTAGAAGCTCAAACTGTTTGGGCACAGACCTGGATAGTAGATCTAGATAGTAGATATCTACAGTAGATTGCAACTCCGCCCCCTTTGGCAGTTCTATCTAGACGGAAAATGTTGTAGTTCGGGATGGACATTTCTGAATTTTTGGTGGCCTTCCTAAGCCAGGATTCAGACACTGCTAGAACATCAGGGTTGGCAGAGTGTGCTAACGCAGTGAATAACTCAAACTTGGGGAGGAGGCTTCGGATGTTAACATGCAAGAAACCAAGGCTTTTACGGTTACAGAAGTCAACAAATGATAGCGCCTGGTGAGTAGGAGTGATACTGGGGGCTACGGGGCCTGGGTTAACCTCTACATCACCAGAGGAACAGAGGAGGAATAGAATAAGGTATACGGCTAAAGGCTTTAAGAACTGGTCTTCTAGTGCGTTGGGTACAGAGAATAAATGGGGCAGATTTCCGGGCGTTTGTAGAATAGATTCAGGGCATTTTGTACAGACAAGGATATGGAAGGATATGAGTACAGTGGAGGTACACCTAAGCATTGGGTAACGATGAAAGAGATAGCATCACTGGAGGTACCGATTGAGCCGGTCTCCGCATGTATGGGGGGTGGGACAAAGAAGCTATCTGAGGCAGGTTGAGTGGGACTGGGGGCTTTACAGTGAAATAGTACAATACAACTAAACCCAAACAGCAATAGGCTAGGCATATTGACATGGGAGAGAGGCATAACGCAATCACAGGTGTTATTCGAGAGGGATAAGACAACAACTGGTAATGGCGACGAAAATTTGGGCTGAGGCTAAACAGATCAACAGGATGGGGTACAGTGTAAAGGAACAGTCCAGCGGGCATCAGATGTGTAGCTGAGTGATCATAAGGTCCAGTGAACAGCAATAGGTAAGTCCGGGAGCAGTTCGTAGGCTGCTACAGCACAGGCGAGCAGGAGGCACGGCTGTTGACTGCGCGTGCTAGCAGGCCGGTGCTAGCAGATGGATCTTTGTGGTCATCGCAACGGGAAGCATGTTGAAACCACATCAGGTGATTATGTCGGCAGACCAGTCGTGGGGCTCCATGTCGACACTAGGAGGTCCCGTCCGGTTGACAGAGAGGTGGATAGCCGGGAGATGGGCCTGGCTCGAGGCTAGCTCAAGGCTAACTGGTGCTAGCTTTGGGACAAGTGGTGATTAGTGGTGATTAGCCAGCAACAACATCCATTCGGTTGCAGCTAGCTAGTTGTGATGATCCGGTGTTAGGGTCCAGTGATTCAGTGATTCTGGCAGAAAATCCTAAATGCTCTGGGTCGATAGCACGCTGTGCAGACTGGCCGATAATTGTCCAGGCTAGAGCTGGCTGGTAGGTAGTGCAGGCCACGGACAGTGGTGAAGACCGCTAATGGTGGCTAATAGCAATAGCAAATAGCAAGTAGCTAGTTAGCTGGCTAGCTGGCTAGTTTCAGTTCTTGATAAAAGGTATGAAGAAATAATAGAATGCGTTCCACATTGGGTGAGGCGGGTTGCAGGAAAGTATATTTAGTTAAGGATGGAAAGTGAGATAGAGAAATATATACGAAAAAAGACAAAAAAACAAAAAAAAACTGGCTATTTACACGAGGACACAACATAATACACGACCGCATGTGGGAACAGCAGACTGGGAAAGGGAGAGATTGAATGTGGCCATGAACACACCAGCCAGCTGGTCTGCACATGCTCTGAGGACGCGGCTAGGGATGCCATCTGAGCCGGCAGCCTTGCGGGGGTTAACATGCTTAAATGTCTTAATCATGTCGGCTATGGAGAAGGAGAGCCCACAGTCCTTGCTAGTGGGCCTCGTCAGTGGCACTGTGTTATCCTCAAAGCGGGCGAAGAAGGTATTTAGCTTGTCTGGAAGCGAGACGTCGGTGTCGGCAACGTGGCTGGTTTTCTTTTTGTAGTCCGTGATTGTCTGTAGACCCTGCCACATACGTCTCATGTCTGAGCCATTGAATTGCGACTCCACTTTGTCTCTATACTGATGTTTCAGTGTATATGTGTAAATTATTTTCGGAAGCTACCCGGAACATATCCCAGTCCGCGTGATCAAAACAATCTTGAAGCGTGGATTCCGATTGGTCAGACCAGCGTTGAATAGTCCTTAGCACGGGTACTTCCTGTTTGAGTTTCTGCCTATAGGAAGGGAGAAGCAAAATGGAGTCGTGGTCAGATTTGCCGAAAGGAGGGCGGGGGAGGGCCTTATAACCATCCCGGAAGTTTGAATAGCAATGGTCGAGGATTTTAGCAGTGCGAGTACAACAGTCGATATGTTGATAGAACTTCAGCAGCCTAGTCCTCAAATTTGCTTTGTTAAAATCCCTGGCTACAATAAATGCAGCCTCAGGATATGTGGTTTACAGTTTGCATAAGGTCCAGTGAAGTTATTTGAGGGCCGTCGTGGAATCGGCTTGAGGGGGGATATATACGGCCGTGACTGTAACCGAAGAGAATTCTCTTGGGAGATAATACAGTCGGCATTTGATTGTGAGAAATTCTAGGTCGGATGAACAGAAGGACTCGTGTTCCTCTATGTTACTACAATTATACCATGAGTTGTTAATCATGAAACACACACCTCCGCCCTTCTGCCTTCCCGGAGAGATATTTATTCCTGTCTGCGCGATGAACTGAGAACCCATCTAACTGGACTGATTTCAACAGAATATCCCAAGAGAGACATGTTTCTGTGAAACAGAGTATGTTACAGGCCTTGATGTCTCTCTGGAAAGAAATCCTTGCCCGTGGTTCGTCGACTTCGTTAACCAAAGATTGAAGATTAGCGAGTAGAATATTTGGAAGCGGTGGGTGGTGCGCGCGCCTCCTAAGTCGGACCAGCAGGCCGCTCCGAGTGCCTCTCCTCCGCCGGCGATGTTTTGGGTCAGCCGCTGGAATCAGTTCAGTTGCCCTGGGGAGATCAAACAAAGGATCTGCTTTGGGAAAGTCGTTTTCCTGGTCGTAATGCTGGTGAGTTACCGCCACTCTGATATCCAATAGTTAGTATCGACTGTTGTACTCGTGCTGCTAAAATCCTCAACCATTGCTATTCGAACTTCCGGGATGGTTATAAGGCCCTCCCTCGCCCTCCTTTTGGCAAATCTGACCATGACTCCATTTTGCTTCTCCCTTCCTATAGGCAGAAACTCAAACAGGAAGTACCCATGCTAAGGACTATTCAATGCTGGTCTGACCAATCCACGCTTCAAGATTATTTTGATCACGCGGACTGGGATATGTTCCGGGTAGCTTGCGAAAATAATTTAGACGAATACACTGAAACGATGACTGAGTTTATCAGGAAGTTCATAGGTGATGTTGTGCCCACTGTGACTATTAAAACCTACCCTAACCAGAAACCGTGGATAGATGACAGCATTTGCGCAAAACTGAAAGCGCGAACCACCGCATATAACCATGGCAAGGTGACTGGGAATATGGCAGAATACAAACAGTGTAGCTACTCACTCCGCAAGGCAATTAAACTGGCAAAACATCAGTATGGAGACAAAGTGGAGTCGCAATTCAACGGCTCAGACACGAGACGTATGTGGCAGGGTCTACAGACAAATCCGGACTACAAAAAGAAAACCAGCCACGTCGCCGACACCGACGTCTCGCTTCCAGACAAGCTAAACACCGACGAGTGTTTGAGTCCCACCGACGAGGCCCACTACCAAGGACTGTGGCCTCTCCTTTCCCATGGCTGACGTGAGTAAGACATTTAAGCATGTTAACCCCCGCATGGCTGCCGGCCCGACGGCATTCCTAGCCGCGTCCTCAGAGCATGCGCAGACCAACTGGCTGGTGTGTTTACGGACATATTCAATCTCTCTCTCTCCCAGTCTACTGTTCCCACATGCTTCAAGATGGCCACCATTGTTCCTGTACCCAAGAAAGCAAAGATATCTGAACTAAATGACTATCACCTTGTAGCAGTCACCGCTGTCATCATAAAGTGCTTTGAGAGACTAGTCAAGGATCATATCACCTCTACCTTACCTGTCACCCTAGACCCACTTCAATTTGCTTACCGTCCCAATAGATCCACAGACGATGCAATCGCCATCACACTGCACACTGCGTTATCCCATCTGGACAAGACGAATACCTATGTAAGAATGCTGTTCATTGACTATAGCTCATCATTATGCTCGAGGCCCTGGGTCTGAACCCTGCCCTGTGCAACTGGGTCCTGGACTTCCTGACGGGCCGCCCCCAGGTGGTGAAGGTAGGAAACAACATCTCCACTTCGCTAATCCTCAACACTGGGGCCAAACAAGGGTGCGTGCTCAGCCCCCTCCTGTACTCCCTGTACACCCATGACTGCGTGGCCAAGCACGCCTCCAACTCAATCATCAAGTTTGCAGAGGACACAACAGTAGAAGGCTTGATTACCAACAATGACGATACCGCCTACAGGGAGGAGGTGAGGGCCCTGGGAGTGTGGTGCCAGGAAAATAACCTCTCACTCAATGTCAACAAAACAAAGGATATGATCGTGGACTTCAGGAAACAGCAGAGGGTGCACCCCCCTATCCACATCGACGGAACCGCAGTGGAGAAGGTGGAAAGCTTCAAGTTCCTTGGCGTACATATCACTGACTAACTGAAATGGTCCACCCACGCAGACAGTGTGTTGAAGAAGGCGCAACAGAGCCTCTTCCACCTCAGGAGGCTGAAGAAATTCGGCTTGGCACCTAAAACCTTCACAAACGTTTACAGATGCACAATTGAGAGCATCCTGTCGGGCTGTATCACCGCCTGTTACGGCAACTGCACCGCCTGCAACAGCAGGGCTCTCCAGAGGGTGGTGCGGTCTGCCGAACGCATTACCTGGGGGCAAACTACCCGTCCTCCAAGACACCTACATCTCCCGATGTCACAGGAAGGCCAGAAAGATCATCAAGGACATCAACCACCTGAGCCACTGCCTCTTCACCCCGCTATTTTTTTAATTATTTTTTTATTTAACCTTTATTTAACCAGGTAAGCCAGTTGAGAACAGGTTCTCATTTACATCCAGAAGGCGTTGTCAGTTCAGGTGCATCAAAGCTGGGACCGAGAGAATGAAAAACAGCTTCAATCTCAAGGCCATCAGACCGTTAAATAGCCATCACTAGCACATTAGAGGCTGCTGCTGCCTACTGAAATCACTGGCCACTTTAAGAAATGGAACACTAGTCACTTTAATAATGTTTACATATCTTGAACTAGTCATCTCATATGTATATACTGCATTATATTCTATAATATTCTACTGTATCTTAGTCCTTGCCGCTCTGTCATTGCTTGTCCATATATGTATATATTCTTAAATTCCATTCCATACTAGATTTGTGTGTATTGGGTATATGTTGTGAAATTGTTAGATATTACTTGTTAAATATTACTGCACTGTCGGAGCTAGAAGCACAAGCATTTCGCCACACCCGCAATAACATCTGCTAAATACAAGTGTGACAAATAAACTTTGATTTGATTTGATATGATCTCAGTATATAAACACCTGTTCTGAAAGGCCCCAGAGTCTGCAACACCACTAAGCAAGGGGCACCACCAAGCAAGCGACACCATGAAGACCAAGGAGCTCTCCAAACAGGTCAGGGATAAAGTTGTGGAGAAGTACAGATCAGGGTTGGGTTATAAGAAAATATCTGAAACTTTGAACATCCCACGGAGCACCATTAAATCCATTATTAAAAAATGGAAAGAATATGGCACCACAACAAACCTGCCAAGAGAGGGCCGCCCACCAAAACTCACGGTCCAGGCAAGGAGGGCATTAATCAAAGAGGCAACAAAGAGACCAAAGATAACCCTGAAAGAGCTACAAAGCTCCACAGCGGAGATTGGAGTATCTGTCCATAGGACCACTTTAAGCTGTGCACTCCACAGAGCTGGACTTTATGGAAGAGTGGGCAGAAAAAAGCCATTGCTTAAAGAAAGAAATAAGCAAACACGTTTGGTGTTCGCCAAAAGGCAAATGGGAGACTCCCCAAACATTACATTTTACATTTTAGTCATTTAGCAGACGCTCTTATCCAGAGCAACTTACAGTTAGTGAGTACATACATTTTCATACTTTTTCATACATATGTAAGAAGGTACTCTGGTCAGATGAGACTAAAATTGAGCTTTTTGGCCATCAAGGAAAACACTGTGTCTGGTGCAAACCCAACACCTCTCATCACCCCCAGAACACCATCCCCTCAGTGAAGCATGGTGGTGGCAGCATCATGCTGTGGGGATGTTTTTCATCGGCAGGGACTGGAAAACTGGTCAGAATTGAAGGAATGATGGATGGCGCTCAATACAGGGAAATTCTTGAGGGAAACCTGTTTCAGTCTTCCAGAGATTTGAGACTGGGATGGAGATTCACCTTCCAGCAGGACAATGACCCTAAGCATACTGCTAAAGCAACACTTGAGTGGTTTAAGGGGAAACATTTAAATGTCTTGGAATGGCCTAGTCAAAGCCCAGACCTCAATCTAATTGAGAATCTGTGGTATGACTTAAAGATTGCTGTACACCAGCGGAACCCATCCAACTTGAAGGAGCTGGAGCAGTTTTTCCTTGAAGAATGGGCAAAAATCCCAGTGGCTAGATGTGCCAAGCTTATAGAGACATACCCCAAGAGACTTGCCGCTGTAATTGCTGCAAAAGGTGGCTCTACAAAGTATTGACTTTGGGAGGGGGGGGGGTGAATAGTTATGCACGCTCAAGTTTTCTGTTTCTTTTGTCTTATTTCTTGTTTGTTTCACAATAAAACATATTTTGCATCTTCAAAGTGGTAGGCATGTTGTGAAATTCAAATGGTACAAATCCCCAACAAAAATCAAATTTTAATTCCAGGTTGTAAGACAACAAAATAGGAAAAATGCCAAGGGGGGTGAATACTTTCGCAAGCCACTGTATTAGCCTCTATCTCTATTCTCTCTTTTTATCTCCATATGTGTACTCTCTCTCTCTCTACTATATCTCTCTAGCTCTCTCTTTTTCTCTATCTCTCTATATCTATATTTCTCTATCTCTATACTCTATCTCGATATCTCTATCTCTCTATATTTATATCTTTACCTCTACACTCTCTCTATATCTCTCTCAATTCAATTCAAGGGGCTTTATTGGCACGGGAAACACATGTTTACATTGACAAAGCAAGTGAAATAAACAATAAACAAAAGTTAAATAATCAGTCAAAAATTAACAGTAAACATTACACTCACAAGTTTAAACGGAATAGACACATCTAATTTTATTCCCCCCCCGGAAAGTGGAGAGAGAGCTCCCTCGACACAGCAGCAGGCCCCAGTGAAACAGTGGCAGGCAGGCCGACACTTTCATTACAGGAGCCACGAGGATAATCTACTTTACTGTTTGACCAAATCATGGTTTTAGCCTAAAAAATAGGACGTTTTGTATGAGGTTAATGAATGTGCAGCCCGCACTGATGCAACCAATCATTTTTTTTACTCCCACAGCCAGGTGTCAAAGGGTCGCAAAATGCGACCAAATGGTGGCAGTCTGGAGCCATGTCTTGTAGGTTTTCCACTATGGGCATACTCTCAAATTATTATTTTTTTTCAATGAAAAAGGCCTCCATCTTCGCAATCAACAGTAGCCTAGGCCAAGGCACCTCTTTCGCTGTCTCTCTCTCCTCAGCCCCGGTCAATTTGGCTACAGTTTTATTTATCAGCTTCTCATTTATTTTATCGGCCAAAAGCCTGCAATTACCAGCGAATGGAAACCCTGCGCCCCAGTGGCCTTCCATAGCCCCCCTACACACACCGCAGCGGTCTGACAGCGGAGATAAAGATTCCCGCGCCAACCTGTCAGTCAATCATTTGAACTTATTTGCTATTTTTATCTAGGGACATAAAACTAAAACTGAGAGGGGAACAGGTTTCAACTGAGGGGGGCTAAGCCCCCTTTTGCCCCCTTGTGGAGCCGGGTACGCTGCGATGTTGATGTTTGTGATCTACATTCAAATGAATGGATATGAAAGTCCACAGAATAGAATAGCTAACTAGATTGTATACCTTATTAGGTACTAGTAACTTAATATATCTTAACCATTATTAATGAATAATGTTTTGAATTATACAATAAGAACAACTGGAAGTCCTTAGAAGGAATGTTGAACATGACCTGTGGAACTTGATTTGCTGTGGTGTCAACCGTGTCGTGTCAACCATGTCGTGTCAACCGTGTTGTGTCAACCATTTTATCGAAAAACACACATAGTAAAACTAGGATTGGTCACACCCATCCTGTTTCTGATGTAATTATGATATGTCACCTTGACCTTCATCTATATTAATATATGTGTCATCGACACACTTGACAGCAGGTTAAAAAGATAACCGTAATCTACAGGCACTTTTATGGTGTTCGAATCTGCTACAGTACTATTAATAAAACGCAGGACAGGTATTAAGGTTAGAAACAGAAACACCTGAGGATTTTTTTTTATATCTGTAACACCTTCTTGTGTCGTGTTTAGAAAATGAAACATCAATTAAGGTGACATGACCTGTGTCAAATATTTTCTAATAGTTGAGCTAAACTTTGGTTTAGTTTGCCTGGTAGGCCACAGTGGAACTCACAGCGTCGTTTCTAAAGTGCAAACTCCGAAATTAATCATAAGGCGCACCTCAAATAATTTTCCGTATTTGACCCAGATATTTACTGTATTTGACTGAGGTCTGCACGACTCAGAGAGCTTAGTTCAGCAACTGGAAGGTGTTGTAATCCAGCTCTGCTAAGCCTAATCACTCACCAATGCTGTGAACAGACTCATATGGCGCTATTTTAACAAACCTGACGTAATGGTAAATCTAAGCGCAGGCGGTAGCGTTATAGGATCAGGGGTGTGTCAGAAATATTTTGGCTATTTTCACAATCACAATTACCGGCACACACAATTACCGTTTTTTTTAATAGTTTGTTAAACGGCTTACAGAAACGAAATAACAAAATGTAGACGGATCTTCGCTAAATGCGTTAACTTGAACCCATTTGCAGTCCACATTTTTCGAATAATGTGTATGGCTTCAACAGCATTCACACTGATATAAGGGGCTAGGCCTGCTGTAAATTGCATTAAGGCTGAGCATGGTCATGCCATTGTCAATAAGCAAGATTAAATTAATTATTGATAATTATTAATAATTCTAATGAAATTCTAAACAAAATGAAACAACAACTTGTTTTAAATAGGCTATGTCACCCTTACAGGCCCCATCATTTCTCCCCGTGGGAAATATAGTATTAAAACAACGCAGACTATGGAGGGTTTTACGCACATCCAAACTTTTCAAAGTAGCTAGACAAAGATCCAATATAAAGAGAAAGAGAGACCGTCCACTCACCGTTTTAGGCTACTGCTCCCAAATAGGCTGTTTTATAAACATAATTGGAACCATCTTACAGATCAGATCGCATTCACACATCTCCGGAAGTTGCATTCCATGAGCGCCACGGACATTGTAACCATAAAACCAGGAAAGTGAATAATTATAATAAGATTTCTTGTTTTTTGTTTAATTTTATTCCACCAGTCTTATTATTTTTATTTTATTTTTTTACAACAATAGCAATAAATAAATGCAATGATGTCATAAAATCACCAGGATAAAAAAGACTTGCATTACTGTTGAACCAGCCTTCATTATAGTAGACCTGAGGGAGGGCTTGTTGTTGAACCAGTCTTCTTTATAGTAGACCTGAGGGAGGGCCATTTGGAACGCAAGCCATGATTATACAGTAAGTGAATGCAAACTGTAATCCACCATCTTTCATGCAATTCCAGATCTCTAGGCTATAGGCTACGAAGTGCATGCTGGGAGAAGCACAGAGCAAAGTTATATTTCTAAGATAGCTGCTGGGATGGAGTAAATAAAACTAGTCTGCATTACACACTGCAATGGATATTCCAACCCTGAGCCCCGGCCTGCTCTGCTCTTGCTGATCAAAAACCTTTTTGTGTTCTGCCTAATCAATGGCTGTGCTGTGAAAGCGGTTCAGGAGGAGAGTCAAAGGCTTCTTCCGAAAATACTACTACTATAATTGATTAAACCAGATTCAAGTAACATGCATTGTGATGCTGAAACTTGAAGCAGCAGCCGTGACACAATCAATCGGAAATGGATAGCTCATGGTGCTGAAAGTAGGCAAATTCGACTACGCATGATTCATTCATTCATTTCATTTCAACCGTCTTCATTTTAATTAGACTTTACTAACAACGAGAGGGCGTTGTGTTGGATCATATTTAAGAAATAAGAGGTAGGACTAGCTGTTTGAGAGATGAAATTAGGCTATAGGCTGCTATATCCATAGATTTGTCAGCTAGTTCCTCCAACCACCATGCACTCTTTAAATAGCCTAACTCCGTGGCAGTGATGGGCTGTTAAGTTAAAACCAGGACTCGAATTAAGGGGTTATGAGAGGGTATGCCCTTGGCCTACCTTTTATTAAAGAAAATTACAAAAAGCACAGGCCTACCCCTTGTTAGCTTAAGATTTTGAAGAAAAAAAAAAAGATCCGATTTATATAAAGTGATCTATAACAGCGCTTTGGTCAGCGATGCTTTATGCTACAAATGGTAAAATACCCGGTAAAGATGTGACTCCAATGCATATAGTATATATCAAAATACTTTGCTTGGGAAGTAATCTAATTCTGTCACTATCAATTGATTAAGCTATTCACTGTACATTAGAAGATGTTTAAATCCAGAAAGCTTTTAGGGAAACACTTGTGACCTTCTCTCGTTGGGTTAAGCCATGGAGGAAGCGTAGCCAGCAGTTAAAGCTTACATTTTTCTGTGTCGGTAGGCCTACTCTGTCTTTTGAAGGTACCATGCTCAGATTCCTAATGACAAGACTCAGTGATTTGGCATTGGAAAAATATAATAAGATAAACACATAGGCATATCGCTCTGTCCATTCTTAGCCTGTAATTTTGGTAAATTTTGTGGTATTAAAAAAATATTCTGCTAATATGTAAAATAACGTAGAATTGCATGACATTTTTATAAAATGCAATTTTTTTCTCAGGCCTCCAAATACATGTATTGATTCATGCAATGCTTTTACTATAAAGGAGATATTTCCACCCCTATTCTTGTCCACAGTGGTCTGTGAACCCACAACCTTCTGGCCCACAGCGTTTTTCCCCTTGGGTTTTGTCTCTCTCTGCGCTATCAAAATTCCTGTGTTGCCATGTAATGCTTACAGGATGAAGAACAGTTTCTAAAACTGCATATCTAAGGCTCTGGTCTGTCCTAGGACTGAGGGTAAACGGTAGGCATATTCTCTGCTATCCACTTTCTGTTTTAATTATTATTTTAGGTATAGGGGAGAGTCACTTTCTTTTTTTTTTTTTTTAGCGTTCAGGGAGGATTTAGGTGAAATATATTTTGCTGAAGGGAGGGCCATCTATTTTCATTTCAGAGAGGTCCGATTTTCTCCATGTAACCCGTATTATAAATAACGTTCACTCCCTTAGCGTTCTGTTAGTGAGTCTTTGGACTGTTATGAAGAAGATGTTTAACCGTCACATGTTATGGACATGTTTCTGCCATTGAGCCTTCATCAAACCCCAACGGAGTCAAACTACAGGGGTAAATATGCATACCAGTAATCATGTTTGACATTAGATTACAATCAGAGTTGTTGACATCCAACTGTAATGTCTTGTTATTGTACCAGCTCCTTATTGAAGGCCTGAATGTCTGGACCTGGCTGCTCCACTGACCCCTGCTCATAGTCAGTTGGTTTGTGGGAAACAACCAATTGGATAACAAGGCACTGTGGGACATTCCAGGACAGGGGCAGGACCATCCTCCACAGGACATGTTTTTCATCAAACTCAGATCTGATAATTATTCACGTGTTGGACCTTGTTGTTTTGCTAATCCAAAGAATTGTCCATCTTTTGCCAGGGGCCAGGGGTCAGGGGCCAGCGGTCAGGGGCCAGCGGTCAGGGGCCAGGGGTCAGGGGCCAGGGGCCAGGGGCCAGGGGTCAGGGGCCAGCGGTCAGGGGCCAGCGGTCAGGGGCCAGGGGCCAGCGGTCAGGGGTCAGGGGCCAGGGGTCAGGGGCCAGCGGTCAGGGGCCAGGGGTCAGGGGCCAGGGGTCAGGGGCCAGGGGTCAGGGGCCAGCGGTCAGGGGCCAGGGGTCAGGGGCCAGCGGTCAGGGGCCAGCGGTCAGGGGCCAGGGGCCAGCGGTCAGGGGTCAGGGGTCAGGGGCCAGCGGTCAGGGGCCAGCGGCCAGGGGCCAGGGGTCAGGGGCCAGCGGTCAGGGGCCAGGGGCCAGCGGTCAGGGGTCAGGGGTCAGGGGTCAGGGGCCAGGGGCCAGCGGTCAGAGGTCAGGGATCAGGGGCCAGCGGTCAGGGGTCAGGGGCCAGGGGTCAGGGGTCAGGGGCCAGCGGTCAGGGGCCAGGGCCAAAGAAGTGTATGTTCTTGTTTAAAAAAAATGCTTTTTACATTTCATTTTGTCACAATCACTTAGTGCAACAGCAACTAAATTGATTTGGAAACAACATAACTAAAAACAATGTTATAGTCCTCTTCACCAATGGGACTGTCATAAGGTACAGTAATGACTGATTTCATAATAACACAGCTGTTTTCGTAGTAACATTTCAATTTCAATTTTATTTTCAATTTCAATTTTATTTTATATAGCCCTTCTTACATCAGCTAATATCTCGAAGTGCTGTACAGAAACCCAGCCTAAAACCCCAAACAGCTAGTAATGCAGGTGTAGAAGCACGGTGGCTAGGAAAAACTCCCTAGAAAGGCGAAAACCTAGGAAGAAACCTAGAGAGGAACCAGGCTATGAGGGGTGGCCAGTCCTCTTCTGGCTGTGCCGGGTGGAGATTATAACAGAACCATGCCAAGATGTTCAAAAATGTTCATAAGTGACAAGCATGGTCAAATAATAATCAGGAATAAATCTCAGTTGGCTTTTCATAGCCGATCATTAAGAGTTTGAAAACAGCAGGTCTGGGACAGGTAGGGGTTCCATAACCGCAGGCAGAACAGTTTAAACTGGAATAGCAGCAAGGCCAGGCGGACTGGGGACAGCAAGGAGTCACCACGGCCGGTAGTCCCGACGTATGGTCCTAGGGCTCAGGTCTCTCAGTTGGCTTTTCATAGCCGATCATTAAGAGTTGAAAACAGCAGGTCTGGGACAGGTAGGGGTTTCGTAGCCGCAGGCAGAACAGTTGAAACTGGAATAGCAGCAAGGCCAGGCGGACTGGGGACAGCAAGGTGTCATCATGCCCGGTAGTCCTGACGTATGGTCCTAGGGCTCAGGTTCTCAGAGAGAAAGAGAGAACGAGAGAATTAGAGAGAGCATACTTAAATTCACACAGGACACTGGATAAGACAGGAGAAGTACTCCAGGTATAACCAACTAACCCCAGCCCCCCGACACATAAACTACTGCAGCATAAATACTGGAGGCTGAGACAGGAGCGGTCCGGAGACACTGTGGCCCCATCCGAAGAAACCCCCGGACAGGGCCAAACAGGAAGGATATAACCCCACCCACTCCGCCAAAGCACAGCCCCCGCATCACTAGAGGGATATCCCCAACCACCAACTTACAATCCTGAGACAAGGCCGAGTATAGCCCACAGAGGTCTCCACCACAGCACAAACCAAGGGGGGGGCGCCAACCCAGACAGGAAGATCACGTCAGTAACTCAACCCACTCAAGTGACGCACCCCTCCCAGGGACGGCATGAAAGAGCACCAGCAAGCCAGTGACTCAGCCCCTGCAACAGGGTTAGAGGCAGAGAACCCCAGTGGAGAGGGGAACCGGCCTGGCAGAGACAGCAAGGGCTGTTCGTTGCTCCAGCCTTTCTGATTTCATAATAACGCAACTTTCATAATAACCTGACTGATTTCATAATAACACGACTGATTTCATAATAACACGACTGATTTCATAATAACACGACTGATTTCGTAGTAACATGACTGATTTCATAATAACATGACTGATTTTATAATAACACAACTGATTTCATAATAACCTAACTGATTTCATAATAACCTGACTGATTTCATAATAACCTGACTGATTTCATAATAACATGAATGATTTCATAATAACATGACTCATTTCATAATAACATGACTGTGTTTCTGCTCTGTTTATGATTTAGCACTGAGGCTAGAAATAGTAACTAACAGTCAGTCTGCACTGTGGACAGGTTGACCTACTGTACACCTCATCCTACTATTATTGTAAATCATATCCTACTTCATGTACTGTAGGTATTATTGTAAATCTCACCCTACTTCATGTTCTGTAGGTATTATTAGATAGTAGCATTTTCACAGAAAATCATAGAGCAACTGTCAGGATATTGAAATGTGATGGCAAAGTAACAACAATCATTTTCTATGTTTGACAGCCAGGTATTTCATCAAAGTATGCCATGCAAAAGCCATTACATTAACATACAGAATATTCACTGAAATCAGAGTGAAATCACCAGTATCCAGATTTAAAACAAACAGTATTATTTCAACCTAGATAGAAAGCATATCTGTATTTACTGCAATATGAAATCGTTTTTTTTTTTTTTCTTTCACACTGCGAACATTGTTTAGTTGAATCAAAGCATGCTGTGCAAGAGAGAGATCATTGTGTTTGACCTATCCCAGATACCTGGCTAGTGGTTTTGACTGAATAGGGCCTGAAGTTGTGTCTAAGTGGGGGCTAGTTGGGTTTCCCATACTGTGCTGATTCAACAATCTGGCAGATAAGATATTGTGTCACTGTAGATTATCTACTCACTGTATCATCACAACTCCATTCCTTGTTTTAGCTCTAACCTAAACAACACTCACACCACATTGGTGGAACCTATTTTAAGTTAAAAACAAAAATGTAAAAGGACTCAAATGCTGTAAATTGCGGTTTCATTTGAATGTTATACAACTGAAATGTTTTGTTTATGCTGGCGCAGGTTTGAAGAGGACAATGCCAAGCAACAGGATGGAAAATGTCAGCGGAGGCCAGACAGACAGGATATCAAGACTTTCTTTCCAGATTGGAGTATAAATCCAGTGTGCTTTCCAAATGGCACCCTATTCCCTATTTAGTGCACTACTTTTGACCAGGGCCTATAGGGTTCTGGTCGAAAGTAGTGCACTATGTAGGGAATAGGGTGCCATTTGGGACGCACACCCAGAGTGGAGGGTGAGGAGTGATATCTGGGTGTTTCACCCAACAGTCAGAAAACTGCAGCGTAATCTTTCCTGTGCGGACAGAAAACGAGGTGGGAGCTACAATTCCAGGATGTTTTGTCTGGTTTTACGTTTGTCTTTGATCTTTAGTGAAAGTTTAATCACAGATCAGAATGAAGTTAAAGAACAAAACTAAACTGCCAAAAAACAAGATTGTCTGGAGACATTCTGCACTGTTCTGTTGAGGCCCTTTGCTTCACCATTCAACTACAAGGAAGAAGTCAGTCAATCACAGATGTATTGTCTCATGTAATTGCTCCATCATTCTGTTCTCTCAGAGTAAACACACCTCACTGGGCACAGATATCAATTCAACGTCTATTCCACGTTGGTTCAACCAGTGTGTGCCTAGTGGTACTGTATGCCTCTCTCTCTCTCTCTCTCTCTCTCTCTCTCTCTCTCTCTCTCTCTCTCTCTCTCTCTCTCTCTCTCTCTCTCTCTCTCTCTCTCTCTCTCTCTCTCTCTCTCTCTCTCTCTCTCTCTATCTCCCCTCTATCTCCCTCCTCTCTCTCTCTCTCTCTCTCTCTCTCTCTCTCTCTCTCTCTCTCTCTCTCTCTCTCTCTCTCTCTCTCTCTCTCTCTCTCTCTCCTCTCTCTCTCTCTCTCTCTCCCCTCTCTCTCTCTCTCTCTCTCTCTCTCTCTCTCTCTCTCTCTCTCTCTCTCTCTCTCTCTCTCTCTCTCTCTCTCTCTCTCTCTCTCTCTCTCTCTCTCTTCTCTCTCTCTCTTCTCTCTCTCTCTCTCTCTCTCTCCTCTCTCTCTCTCTCTCTCTCTATCTCCCCCCTCTCTCTCTCTCTCTCTCTCTCTCTCTCTCTCTCTCTCTCTCTCTCTCTCTCTCTCTCCTCTCTCTCTCTCTCTCTCTCTCTCTCTCTCTCTCTCTCTCTCTCTCTCTCGCTCTCTCTCTCTCTCTCTCTCTCTCTCTCTCTCTCTCTCTCTCTCTCTCTCTCTCTCTCTCTCTCTCTTTCTCTCTCTCTCTCTCTCCTCCTCTCTCTATCTCTCTCTCTCTCTCTCTCTCTCTCTCTCTCTCTCTCTCTCTCAATTCAATTCAATTCAATTGAAGGGCTTTATTGGCATGGGAAACGTATGTTAACATTGCCAAAGCAAGTGAAGTAGATAGAAGTTCCAAAAGAATAAAGACATTTCAAATGTCATATTATGTAATCTCTCTCTCTCTCTGGACATTGAGTAGCAGGCTAGTATTATCCTCTTGTTGGGGGAGAGGGAAAATGCACTCAAGGCTTGATAGTGAATAGCAAGAGCCTGCCTCTGTTTAGAGAACATTGTTTCAAACATGTCATGTAGCCTTGCGTTCTGTTTCAGTCTATCCTTTTTTCTGTATTATTTTCTTATCCTCTGCCCCGTGGAAGTAAAACTAGCTAACTTTATCATGTGATCTGTCCAAGGTAAAGTCATTTTACATTTTATTTGACACACTTATCCAGAGCGACTTACAGGAGCAATTAGGGTTAAGTGCCTTGCTCAAGGGCACATCGACAGTCGTAACTGAAATTATGTCTAGCGTCCGTTCAGTTTGTCTCCCTTTAACTGTAACTGTAATCATGTCTAGCGTCTGTTCAGTTTGTCTTCCTGTAACTGTAATCATGTCTAGCGTCTGTTCAGTTTGTCTCCCTGTAACTGTAACTGTAATCATGTCTAGCGTCTGTTCAGTTTGTCTTCCTGTAACTGTAATCATGTCTAGCGTCTGTTCAGTTTGTCTTCCTGTAACTGTAATCATGTCTAGCGTCTGTTCAGTTTGTCTCCCTGTAACTGTAATCATGTCTAGCGTCTGTTCAGTTTGTCTTCCTGTAACTGTAATCATGTCTAGCGTCTGTTCAGTTTGTCTCCCTGTAACTGTAATCATGTCTACCGTCTGTTCAGTTTGTCTTCCTGTAACTGTAATCATGTCTAGCGTCTGTTCAGTTTGTCTCCCTGTAACTGTAATCATGTCTAGCGTCTGTTCAGTTTGTCTTCCTGTAACTGTAATCATGTCTACAGTCTGTTCAGTTTGTCTCCCTGTAACTGTAATCATGTCTACCGTCTGTTCAGTTTGTCTTCCTGTAACTGTAATCATGTCTACCGTCTGTTCAGTTTGTCTCCCTGTAACTGTAATCATGTCTACCGTCTGTTCAGTTTGTCTTCCTGTAACTGTAATCATGTCTAGCGTCTGTTCAGTTTGTCTCCCTGTAACTGTAATCATGTCTAGCGTCTGTTCAGTTTGTCTCCCTGTAACTGTAATCATGTCTACCGTCTGTTCAGTTTGTCTCCCTGTAACTGTAATCATGTCTACCGTCTGTTCAGTTTGTCTTCCTGTAACTGTAATCATGTCTACCATCTGTTCAGTTTGTCTTCCTGTAACTGTAATCATGTCTAGCATCTGTTCAGTTTGTCTTCCTGTAACTGTAATCATGTCTACCGTCTGTTCAGTGTCTTCCTGTAACTGTAATCATGTCTAGCGTCTGTTCAGTTTGTCTTCCTGTAACTGTAATCATGTCTAGCGTCTGTTCAGTTTGTCTTCCTGTAACTGTAACTGTAATCATGTCTAGCGTCTGTTCAGTTTGTCTTCCTGTAACTGTAATCATGTCTAGCGTCTGTTCAGTTTGTCTTCCTGTAACTGTAATCATGTCTAGCGTCTGTTCAGTTTGTCTCCCTGTAACTGTAATCATGTCTACCGTCTGTTCAGTTTGTCTTCCTGTAACTGTAACTGTAATCATGTCTACCGTCTGTTCAGTTTGTCTTCCTGTAACTGTAATCATGTCTAGCATCTGTTCAGTTTGTCTTCCTGTAACTGTAATCATGTCTAGCGTCTGTTCAGTTTGTCTTCCTGTAACTGTAAAATCATGTCTAGCGTCTGTTCAGTTTGTCTCCCTGTAACTGTAATCATGTCTAGCATCTGTTCAGTTTGTCTTCCTGTAACTGTAACTGTAATCATGTCTAGCGTCTGTTCAGTTTGTCTTCCTGTAACTGTAACTGTAATCATGTCTAGCGTCTGTTCAGTTTGTCTTCCTGTAACTGTAATCATGTCTAGCGTCTGTTCAGTTTGTCTCCCTGTAACTGTAAATCATGTCTAGCGTCTGTTCAGTTTGTCTTCCTGTAACTGTAACTGTAATCATGTCTAGCGTCTGTTCAGTTTGTCTTCCTGTAACTGTAATCATGTCTAGCGTCTGTTCAGTTTGTCTTCCTGTAACTGTAATCATGTATATCGTCTGGTTCAGTGTCTTCCTGTAACTGTAATCATGTGCCGTCTGTTCAGTTTGTCTTCCTGTAACTGTAATCATGTCTAGCGTCTGTTCAGTTTGTCTTCCTGTAACTGTAATCATGTCTAGCGTCTGTTCAGTTTGTCTTCCTGTAACTGTAATCATGTCTAGCGTCTGTTCAGTTTGTCTCCCTGTAACTGTAACTGTAATCATGTCTACCGTCTGTTCAGTTTGTCTTCCTGTCCTGTAACTGTAACTGTAATCATGTCTAGCGTCTGTTCAGTTTGTCTTCCTGTAACTGTAACTGTAATCATGTCTACGTCTGTTCAGTTTGTCTTCCTGTAACTGTAATCATGTCTAGCGTCTGTTGTTTGTCTTCCTGTAACTGTAATCATGTCTAGCGTCTGTTCAGTTTGTCTCCCTGTAACTGTAATCATGTCTAGCGTCTGTTCAGTTTGTCTCCCTGTAACTGTAATCATGTCTAGCATCTGTTCAGTTTGTCTTCCTGTAACTGTAATCATGTCTAGCGTCTGTTCAGTTTGTCTTTGTCTTCCTGTAACTGTAATCATGTCTAGCGTCTGTTCAGTTTGTCTTCCTGTAACTGTAACTGTAATCATGTCTAGCGTCTGTTCAGTTTGTCTTCCTGTAACTGTAATCATGTCTAGCGTCTGTTCAGTTTGTCTTCCTGTAACTGTAACTGTAATCATGTCTAGCGTCTGTTCAGTTTGTCTTCCTGTAACTGTATCTGTAATCATGTCTACCGTCTGTTCAGTTTGTCTTCCTGTAACTGTAATCATGTCTAGCGTCTGTTCAGTTTGTCTTCCTGTAACTGTAATCATGTCTAGCGTCTGTTCAGTTTGTCTTCCTGTGTAAGTGTTGCCGTCTGTTCAGTTTGTCTTCCTGTAACTGTAATCATGTCTAGCGTCTGTTCAGTTTGTCTTCCTGTAACTGTAATCATGTCTAGCGTCCGTTCAGTTTGTCTTCCTGTAATTGTAACTGAAACCATGTCTAGTGTCTGTTCAGTTTGTCTTCCTGTAACTGTAATCATGTCTAGCGTCTGTTCAGTTTGTCTTCCTGTAACTGTAATCATGTCTACCGTCTGTTCAGTTTGTCTTCCTGTAACTGTAATCATGTCTAGCGTCTGTTCAGTTTGTCTTCCTGTAACTGTAATCATGTCTAGCGTCTGTTCAGTTTGTCTTCCTGTAACTGTAATCATGTCTATCGTCTGTTCAGTTGTCTTCCTGTAACTGTAATCTGTCTGTCCGTCTGTTCAGTTTGTCTTCCTGTAACTGTAATCATGTCTAGCGTCGTCTGTTCAGTTTGTCTTCCTGTAACTGTAATCATGTCTAGCGTCTGTTCAGTTTGTCTTCCTGTAACTGTACTGTAATGTCTAGTGTCTGTTCAGTTTGTCTCCCTGTAACTGTAATCATGTCTACTATCTGTTCAGTTTGTCTTCCTGTAACTGTAACTGTAATCATGTACAGCTTCAGTTCAGTTTGTCTCCCTGTAACTGTAACTGTAATCATGTCTACTGTCTGTTCAGTTTGTCTTCCTGTAACTGTAATCATGTCTAGCGTCTGTTCAGTTTGTCTTCCTGTAACTGTAATCATGTCTAGCGTCTGTTCAGTTTGTCTTCCTGTAACTGTAATCATGTCTAGCGTCTGTTCAGTTTGTCTTCCTGTAACTGTAATCATGTCTAGTAATCTGTGTCAGTCTGTTCAGTGTGTCTTCCTGTAACTGTAATCATGTCTAGCGTCTGTTCAGTTTGTCTTCCTGTAACTGTAATCATGTCTAGCTCTGTTCTGTTTTCAGTTTGTCTGTCCTGTAACTGTAACTGTAATCATGTCTACCGTCTGTTCAGTTTGTCTTCCTGTAACTGTAATCATGTCTAGCGTCTGTTCAGTTTGTCTTCCTGTAACTGTAACTGTAATCATGTCTAGCGTCTGTTCAGTTTGTCTTCCTGTAACTGTAACTGTAATCATGTCTACCGTCTGTTCAGTTTGTCTTCCTGTAACTGTAATCATGTCTAGCGTCTGTTCAGTTTGTCTTCCTGTAACTGTAATCATGTATATCGTCTTTCAGTAGCTGTCTGTTCAGTTGCCGTCTGTCAGTGTCTTCCTGTAACTGTAATCATGTCTACCGTCTGTTCAGTTTGTCTCCTGTAACTGAAATCATGTCTAGCGTCTGTTCAGTTTGTCTCCCTGTTCTGTAACTGTAATCATGTCTAGCGTCTGTTCAGTTTGTCTTCCTGTAACTGTAATCATGTCTAGCGTCTGTTCAGTTTGTCTTCCTGTAACTGTAATCATGTCTAGCGTCTGTTCAGTTTGTCTTCCTGTAACTGTAATCATGTCTAGCGTCTGTTCAGTTTGTCTCCCTGTAACTGTAATCATGTCTAGCGTCTGTTCAGTTTGTCTCCCTGTAACTGTAATCATGTCTAGCGTCTGTTCAGTTTGTCTTCCTGTAACTGTAACTGTAATCATGTCTAGTAATCTGTCTGTTCAGTTTGTCTTCCTGTAACTGTAATCATGTCTAGCGTCTGTTCAGTTTGTCTCCCTGTAACTTTAACTGTAATCATGTCTAGCGTCTGTTCAGTTTTTGTCCTCCTGTAACTGTAATCATGTCTAGCGTCTGTTCAGTTTGTCTTCCTGTAACTGTAACTGTAATCATGTCTAGCGTCTGTTCAGTTTGTCTTCCTGTAACTGTAACTGTAATCATGTCTAGCGTCTGTTCAGTTTGTCTTCCTGTAACTGTAACTGTAATCATGTCTAGCGTCTGTTCAGTTTGTCTTCCTGTAACTGTAATCATGTCTAGCGTCTGTTCAGTTTGTCTTCCTGTAACTGTAATCATGTCTAGCGTCTGTTCAGTTTGTCTTCCTGTAACTGTAACTGTAATCATGTCTAGCGTCTGTTCAGTTTGTCTTCCTGTAACTGTAATCATGTCCAGTGTCTGTTCAGTTTGTCTCCCTGTAACTGTAGTCATGTCATGCGTCTGTTCAGTTTGTCTTCCTGTAACTGTAATCATGTCTAGCGTCTGTTCAGTTTTCTTCTTCCTGTAACTGTAATCATGTCTACCGTCTGTTCAGTTTGTCTTCCTGTATCTGTAATAATGTCTAGCGTCTGTTCAGTTTGTCTCCCTGTAACTGTAACTGAAACCATGTCTAGTGTGTGTTCAGTTTGTCTCCTGTAACTGTAATCATGTCTACCGTCTGTTCAGTTTGTCTTCCTGTAACTGTAATCATGTCTACCATCTGTTCAGTTTGTCTTCCTGTACCTGTAATCATGTCTAGCATCTGTTCAGTTTGTCTTCCTGTAACTGTAATCATGTCTAGCGTCTGTTCAGTTTGTCTTCCTGTAACTGTAATCATGTCTACCGTCTGTTCAGTTTGTCTTCCTGTAACTGTAATCATGTCTAGCGTCTGTTCAGTTTGTCTTCCTGTAACTGTAATCATGTCTAGCGTCTGTTCAGTTTTTCTTCCTGTAACTGTAACTGTAATCATGTCTAATCATGTCTAATCTGTTCAGTTTGTCTTCCTGTAACTGTAATCATGTCTAGCGTCTGTTCAGTTTGTCTCCTGTAACTGTAATCATGTCTAGCGTCTGTTCAGTTTGTCTTCCTGTAACTGTAATCATGTCTACCGTCTGTTCAGTTTGTCTTCCTGTAACTGTAACTGTAATCATGTCTACCGTCTGTTCAGTTTGTCTTCCTGTAACTGTAATCATGTCTAGCGTCTGTTCAGTTTGTCTTCCTGTAACTGTAATCATGTCTAGCGTCTGTTCAGTTTGTCTTCCTGTAACTAACTGTAATCATGTCTAGCGTCTGTTCAGTTTGTCTCCCTGTAACTGTAATCTACCGTCTGTCTTCAGTTTGTCTTCCTGTAACTGTAATCATGTCTAGCGTCTGTTCAGTTTGTCTCCTGTAACTGTAACTGTAATCATGTCTAGCGTCTGTTCAGTTTGTCTTCCTGTAACTGTAATCATGTCTAGCATCTGTTCAGTTTGTCTCCCTGTAACTGTAATCATGTCTAGCGTCTGTTCAGTTTGTCTTCCTGTAACTGTAATCATGTCTACCGTCTGTTCAGTTTCTCTTCCTGTAACTGTAACTGTAATCATGTCTAGCGTCTGTTCAGTTTGTCTTCCTGTAACTGTAATCATGTCTAGCGTCTGTTCAGTGTCTTCCTGTAACTGTAATCATGTCTGCCGTCTGTTCAGTGTCTTCCTGTAACTGTAATCATGTCTAGCGTCTGTTCAGTTTGTCTTCCTGTAACTGTAATCATGTTTAGCGTCTGTTCAGTTTTTCTTCCTGTAACTGTAATCTGTAATGTCTAGCGTCTGTTCAGTTTGTCTTCCTGTAACTGTAATCATGTCTAGCGTCTGTTCAGTTTGTCTTCCTGTAACTGTAACTGTAATCATGTCTAGCGTCTGTTCAGTTTGTCTCCCTGTAACTGTAACTGTAATCATGTCTACCATCTGTTCAGTTTGTCTTCCTGTAACTGTAATCATGTCTAGCGTCTGTTCAGTTTGTCTTCCTGTAACTGTAATCATGTCTAGCGTCTGTTCAGTTTGTCTTCCTGTAACCTGTAACTGTAATCATGTCTACCGTCTGTTCAGTTTGTCTCCCTGTAACTGTAATCATGTCTAGCATCTGTTCAGTTTGTCTTCCTGTAACTGTAACTGTAATCATGTCTAGCGTCTGTTCAGTTTGTCTTCCTGTAACTGTAATCATGTCTACCGTCTGTTCAGTTTGTCTTCCTGTAACTGTAACTGTAATCATGTCTAGCGTCTGTTCAGTTTGTCTTCCTGTAACTGTAACTGTAATCATGTCTAGCGTCTGTTCAGTTTGTCTTCCTGTAACTGTAATCATGTCTAGCGTCTGTTCAGTTTGTCTTCCTGTAACTGTAATCATGTCTAGCGTCTGTTCAGTTTGTCTTCCTGTAACTGTAATCATGTATATCATCTGTTCAGTGTCTTCCTGTAACTGTAATCGTGTCTGCCGTCTGTTCAGTGTCTTCCTGTAACTGTAATCATGTCTATAGTCTGTTTAGTTTGTCTTCCTGTAACTGAAATCATGTCTAGCGTCTGTTCAGTTTTGTCTCCCTGTAACTGTAACTATGTCCATGTCTAGTGTCTGTTCAGTTTGTCTTCCTGTAACTGTAATCATGTCTAGCGTCTGTTCAGTTTGTCTTCCTGTAACTGTAATCATGTCTAGCGTCTGTTCAGTTTGTCTTCCTGTAACTGTAATCATGTCTAGCGTCTGTTCAGTTTGTCTTCCTGTAACTGTAATAATGTCTAGCGTCTGTTCAGTTTGTCTCCCTGTAACTGTAATCATGTCTAGCGTCTGTTCAGTTTGTCTTCCTGTAACTGTAACTGTAATCATGTCTAGCGTCTGTTCAGTTTGTCTTCCTGTAACTGTAATCATGTCTAGCGTCTGTTCAGTTTGTCTTCCTGTAACTGTAACTGTAATCATGTCTACCGTCTGTTCAGTTTGTCTTCCTGTAACTGTAATCATGTCTAGCGTCTGTTCAGTTTGTCTTCCTGTAACTGTAACTGTAATCATGTCTAGCGTCTGTTCAGTTTGTCTTCCTGTAACTGTAATCATGTCTAGCGTCTGTTCAGTTTGTCTTCCTGTAACTGTAATCATGTCTAGCGTCTGTTCAGTTTGTCTTCCTGTAACTGTAACTGTAATCATGTCTGCCATCTGTTCAGTTTGTCTTCCTGTAACTGTAATCATGTCCAGTGTCTGTTCAGTTTGTCTCCCTGTAACTGTAGTCATGTCATGCGTCTGTTCAGTTTGTCTTCCTGTAACTGTAATCATGTCTAGCGTCTGTTCAGTTTGTCTTCCTGTAACTGTAATCATGTCTACCGTCTGTTCAGTTTGTCTTCCTGTAACTGTAATAATGTCTAGCGTCCGTTTCAGTTTGTCTCCCTGTAATTGTAACTGAAACCATGTCTAGTGTCTGTTCAGTTTGTCTTCCTGTAACTGTAATCATGTCTAGCGTCTGTTCAGTTTGTCTTCCTGTAACTATAATCATGTCTACCGTCTGTTCAGTGTCTTCCTGTAACTGTAATCATGTCTAGCGTCTGTTCAGTTTGTCTTCCTGTAACTGTAATTATGTCTAGTGTCTGTTCAGTTTGTCTTCCTGTAACTGTAATCATGTCTAGCGTCTGTTCAGTTGTCTTCCTGTAACTGTAATCATGTCTAGCCTGTTCAGTTTGTCTTCCTGTAACTGTAATCATGTCTACCGTCTGTTCAGTTTGTCTTCCTGTAACTGTAATCATGTCTAGCGTCTGTTCAGTTTGTCTCCCTTTAACTGTAATCATGTCTACCATCTGTTCAGTTTGTCTTCCTGTAACTGTAATCATGTCTAGCGTCTGTTCAGATGTTCTTCCTGTAACTGTAATCATGTCTGCTGTCTGTTCAGTTTGTCTTCCTGTAACTGTAACTGTAATCATGTATACCGTCTGTTCAGTTTGTCTCCCTGTAACTGTAATCATGTCTACTGTCTGTTCAGTTTGTCTTCCTGTAACTGTAACTGTAATCATGTCTAGCGTCTGTTCAGTTTCTCTTCCTGTAACTGTAATCATGTCTAGCGTCTGTTCAGTTTGTCTCCCTGTAACTGTAATCATGTCTACCGTCTGTTCAGTTTGTCTTCCTGTAACTGTAATCATGTCTAGTATCTGTTCAGTTTGTCTCCCTGTAACTGTAATCATGTCTAGTGTCTGTTCAGTTTGTCTCCCTGTAACTGTAATCATGTCTACTGTCTGTTCAGTTTGTCTTCCTGTAACTGTAATCATGTCTTAGCGTCTGTTCAGTTTCTCTTCCTGTAACTGTAACTGTAATCATGTCTAGCGTCTGTTCAGTTTCTCTTCCTGTAACTGTAATCATGTCTAGCGTCTGTTCAGTTTGTCTTCCTGTAACTGTAATCATGTCTACCGTCTGTTCAGTTTGTCTTCCTGTAACTGTAATCATGTCTAGCGTCTGTTCAGTTTGTCTTCCTGTAACTGTAATCATGTATATCGTCTTTTCAGTGTCTTCCTGTAACTGTAATCATGTCTGCCGTCTGTTCAGTGTCTTCCTGTAACTGTAATCATGTCTAGCGTCTGTTCAGTTTGTCTTCCTGTAACTGTAATAATGTCTAGCGTCTGTTCAGTTTGTCTTCCTGTAACTGTAACTGTAATCATGTCTAGTGTCTGTTCAGTTTGTCTTCCTGTAACTGTAATCATGTCTAGCGTCTGTTCAGTTTGTCTTCCTGTAACTGTAATCATGTCTAGCGTCTGTTCAGTTTGTCTTCCTGTAACTGTAATCATGTCTAGCGTCTGTTCAGTTTGTCTTCCTGTAACTGTAACTGTAATCATGTCTAGCGTCTGTTCAGTTTGTCTCCCTGTAACTGTAATCATGTCTAGCGTCTGTTCAGTTTGTCTTCCTGTAACTGTAACTGTAATCATGTCTAGCGTCTGTTCAGTTTGTCTTCCTGTAACTGTAATCATGTCTAGCGTCTGTTCAGTTTGTCTTCCTGTAACTGTAACTGTAATCATGTCTACCGTCTGTTCAGTTTGTCTCCTGTAACTGTAATCATGTCTAGCGTCTGTTCAGTTTGTCTTCCTGTAACTGTAACTGTAATCATGTCTACTGTCTGTTCAGTTTGTCTTCCTGTAACTGTAACTGTAATCATGTCTAGCGTCTGTTCAGTTTGTCTTCCTGTAACTGTAACTGTAATCATGTCTAGCGTCTGTTCAGTTTGTCTTCCTGTAACTGTAATCATGTCTAGCGTCTGTTCAGTTTGTCTTCCTGTAACTGTAATCATGTCTAGCGTCTGTTCAGTTTGTCTTCCTGTAACTGTAACTGTAATCATGTCTACCGTCTGTTCAGTTTGTCTTCCTGTAACTGTAATCATGTCCAGTGTCTGTTCAGTTTGTCTCCCTGTAACTGTAGTCATGTCATGCGTCTGTTCAGTTTGTCTTCCTGTAACTGTAATCATGTCTAGCGTCTGTTCAGTTTGTCTTCCTGTAACTGTAATCATGTCTACCGTCTGTTTAGTTTGTCTTCCTGTACTGAAATAATGTCTAGCGTCCGTTCAGTTTGTCTCCCTGTCCTGTAACTGTAATCATGTCTAGTGTCTGTTCAGTTTGTCTTCCTGTAACTGTAATCATGTCTACCGTCTGTTCAGTTTGTCTTCCTGTAACTGTAATCATGTCTACCGTCTGTTCAGTTTGTCTTCCTGTAACTGTAATCATGTCTAGCGTCTGTTCAGTTTGTCTGTCTCCCTGTAACTGTAATCATGTCTAGCGTCTGTTCAGTTTGTCTTCCTGTAACTGTAATCATGTCTACCGTCTGTTCAGTTTGTCTTCCTGTAACTGTAATCATGTCTAGCGTCTGTTCAGTTTGTCTTCCTGTAACTGTAATCATGTCTAGCGTCTGTTCAGTTTGTCTTCCTGTAACTGTAACTGTAATCATGTCTACGTCTGTTCTGTTTTGTCTTCCTGTAACTGTAATCATGTCTAGCATCTGTTCAGTTTGTCTCCCTGTAACTGTAATCATGTCTAGCGTCTGTTCAGTTTGTCTCCCTGTAACTGTAATCATGTCTAGCGTCTGTTCAGTTTGTCTTCCTGTTCTGTAACTGTAATCATGTCTACCGTCTGTTCAGTTTGTCTTCCTGTAACTGTAATCATGTCTAGCGTCTGTTCAGTTTGTCTTCCTGTAACTGTAATCATGTCTAGCGTCTGTTCAGTTTGTCTTCCTGTAACTGTAATCATGTCTAGCGTCTGTTCAGTTTGTCTTCCTGTAACTGTAATCATGTCTACCGTCTGTTCAGTTTGTCTTCCCTGTAACTGTAATCATGTCTAGCGTCTGTTCAGTTTGTCTTCCTGTAACTGTAACTGTAATCATGTCTAGCGTCTGTTCAGTTTGTCTTCCTGTAACTGTAATCATGTCTAGCGTCTGTTCAGTTTGTCTTCCTGTAACTGTAATCATGTCTACCGTCTGTTCAGTTTGTCTTCCTGTAACTGTAATCATGTCTACCGTCTGTTCAGTTTGTCTTCCTGTAACTGTAACTGTAATCATGTCTAGCGTCTGTTCAGTTTGTCTTCCTGTAACTGTAATCATGTCTAGCGTCTGTTCAGTTTGTCTTCCTGTAACTGTAATCATGTCTTCCGTCTGTTCAGTGTTGTCTTCCTGTAACTGTAACTGTCATGTCTAGCGTCTGTTCAGTTTGTCTTCCCTGTAACTGTAATCATGTCTAGCGTCTGTTCAGTTTGTCTCCCTGTAACTGTAATAATGTCTAGCGTCTGTTCAGTTTGTCTCCTGTAACTGTAATCATGTCTACTGTCTGTTCAGTTTGTCTTCCTGTAACTGTAACTGTAATCATGTCTAGCGTCTGTTCAGTTTGTCTCCCTGTAACTGTAACTGTAATCATGTCTACCGTCTGTTCAGTTTGTCTTCCTGTAACTGTAATCATGTCTAGCGTCTGTTCAGTTTGTCTTCCTGTAACTGTAATCATGTCTAGCGTCTGTTCAGTTTGTCTTCGTGTACCTGTAACTGTAATCATGTCTAGCGTCTGTTCAGTTTGTCTCCCTGTAACTGTAATCATGTCTAGCGTCTGTTCAGTTTGTCTTCCTGTAACTGTAACTGTAATCATGTCTAGCGTCTGTTCAGTTTGTCTTCCTGTAACTGTAACTGTAATCATGTCTACCGTCTGTTCAGTTTGTCTTCCTGTAACTGTAACTGTAATCATGTCTAGCGTCTGTTCAGTTTGTCTTCCTGTAACTGTAACTGTAATCATGTCTAGCGTCTGTTCAGTTTGTCTTCCTGTAACTGTAATCATGTCTAGCGTCTGTTCAGTTTGTCTTCCTGTAACTGTAATCATGTCTAGCGTCTGTTTCAGTTTGTCTTCCTGTAACTGTAATCATGTATCATGTCTGTCAGTGTCTTCTGTAACTGTAATCAGTTTGCCGTCTGTTCAGTTTGTCTTCCTGTAACTGTAATCATGTCTAGTCTGTCTGTTCAGTTTGTCTTCCTGTATCTGAAATAATGTCTAGCTTCCGTTCAGTTTGTCTCCCTGTAATTGTAACTGAAACCATGTCTAGTGTCTGTTCAGTTTGTCTTCCTGTAACTGTAATCATGTCTAGCGTCTGTTCAGTTTGTCTTCCTGTAACTGTAATCATGTCTAGCATCTGTTCAGTTTGTCTTCCTGTAACTGTAATCATGTCTAGCGTCTGTTCAGTTTGTCTCCCTGTAACTGTAATCATGTCTAGCGTCTGTTCAGTTTGTCTCCCTGTAACTGTAATCATGTCTAGCGTCTGTTCAGTTTGTCTTCCTGTAACTGTAACTGTAATCATGTCTAGCGTCTGTTCAGTTTGTCTTCCTGTAACTGTAATCATGTCTAGCGTCTGTTCAGTTTGTCTTCCTGTAACTGTAACTGTAATCATGTCTCAGTCTGTTCAGTTTGTCTTCCTGTAACTGTAACTGTAATCATGTCTAGCGTCTGTTCAGTTTGTCTTCCTGTAACTGTAACTGTAATCATGTCTAGCGTCTGTTCAGTTTGTCTTCCTGTAACTGTAATTATGTCTAGCGTCTGTTCAGTTTGTCTTCCTGTAACTGTAATCATGTCTAGCGTCTGTTCAGTTTGTCTTCCTGTAACTGTAACTGTAATCATGTCTAGCGTCTGTTCAGTTTGTCTTCCTGTAACTGTAATCATGTCCAGTGTCTGTTCAGTTTGTCTCCCTGTAACTGTAATCATGTCTAGCGTCTGTTCAGTTTGTCTTCCTGTAACTGTAATCATGTCTAGCGTCTGTTCAGTTTGTCTTCCTGTAACTGTAATCATGTCTACCGTCTGTTCAGTGTCTTCCTGTAACTGTAATAATGTCTAGCGTCTGTTCAGTTTGTCTTCCTGTAATTGTAACTGTAATCATGTCTAGCGTCTGTTCAGTTTGTCTCCTGTAACTGTAATCATGTCTAGCGTCTGTTCAGTTTGTCTTCCTGTAACTGTAATCATGTCTACCGTCTGTTCAGTTTGTCTTCCTGTAACTGTAATCATGTCTAGCGTCTGTTCAGTTTGTCTTCCCTGTAACTGTAATCATGTCTAGTGTCTGTTCAGTTTGTCTTCCTGTAACTGTAATCATGTCTAGCGTCTGTTCAGTTTGTCTCCCTGTAACTGTAATCATGTCTAGCGTCTGTTCAGTTTGTCTTCCTGTAACTGTAATCATGTCTACCGTCTGTTCAGTTTGTCTTCCTGTAACTGTAACTGTAATCATGTCTAGCGTCTGTTCAGTTTGTCTCCCTTTAACTGTGTCTGTTCAGTTTGTCTTCCTGTAACTGTAATCATGTCTAGCGTCTGTTCAGTTCAGATCTTCTTCCTGTAACTGTAATCATGTCTGCTGTCTGTTCAGTTTGTCTTCCTGTAACTGTAACTGTAATCATGTCTACCGTCTGTTCAGTTTGTCTTCCTGTAACTGTAATCATGTCTAGCGTCTGTTCAGTTTGTCTTCCTGTAACTGTAACTGTAATCATGTCTAGCGTCTGTTCAGTTTGTCTTCCTGTAACTGTAATCATGTCTAGCGTCTGTTCAGTTTGTCTTCCTGTAACTGTATCATGTCATGTCTACCGTCTGTTCAGTTTGTCTTCCTGTAACTGTAATCATGTCTAGCGTCTGTTCAGTTTGTCTCCCTGTAACTGTAATCATGTCTAGTGTCTGTTCAGTTTGTCTCCCTGTAACTGTAATCATGTCTACTGTCTGTTCAGTTTGTCTTCCTGTAACTGTAATCATGTCTAGCGTCTGTTCAGTTTCTCTTCCTGTAACTGTAACTGTAATCATGTCTAGCGTCTGTTCAGTTTGTCTTCCTGTAACTGTAATCATGTCTAGCGTCTGTTCAGTTTGTCCCCCTGTAACTGTAATCATGTCTACCGTCTGTTCAGTTTGTCTTCCTGTAACTGTAATCATGTCTAGTGTCTGTTCAGTTTGTCTTCCTGTAACTGTAATCATGTCTAGCGTCTGTTCAGTTTGTCTTCCTGTAACTGTAATCATGTCTAGCGTCTGTTCAGTTTGTCTCCCTGTAACTGTAATCATGTCTAGCGTCTGTTCAGTTTGTCTTCCTGTAACTGTAATCATGTCTAGCGTCTGTTCAGTTTGTCTTCCTGTAACTGTAACTGTAATCATGTCTAGCGTCTGTTCAGTTTGTCTTCCTGTAACTGTAATCATGTCTAGCGTCTGTTCAGTTTGTCTTCCTTCCTGTAACTGTAACTGTAATCATGTCTACCGTCTGTTCAGTTTGTCTCTCCTGTAACTGTAATCATGTCTAGCGTCTGTTCAGTTTGTCTTCCTGTCACTGTAACTGTAATCATGTCTACACCGTCTGTTCAGTTTGTCTTCCTGTAAACTGTAATCATGTCTAGCGTCTGTTCAGTTTGTCTTCCTGTAACTGTAACTGTAATCATGTCTAGCGTCTGTTCAGTTTGTCTTCCTGTAACTGTAATCATGTCTAGCGTCTGTTCAGTTTGTCTTCCTGTAACTGTAATCATGTCTAGCGTCTGTTCAGTTTGTCTTCCTGTAACTGTAACTGTAATCATGTCTGCCGTCTGTTCAGTTTGTCTTCCTGTAACTGTAATAATGTCTAGTGTCTGTTCAGTTTGTCTCCCTGTAACTGTAGTCATGTCATGCGTCTGTTCAGTTTGTCTTCCTGTAACTGTAATCATGTCTAGCGTCTGTTCAGTTTGTCTTCCTGTAACTGTAATCATGTCTACCGTCTGTTTAGTTTGTCTTCCTGTAACTGAAATAATGTCTAGCTTCCGTTCAGTTTGTCTCCCTGTAATTGTAACTGAAACCATGTCTAGTGTCTGTTCAGTTTGTCTTCCTGTAACTGTAATCATGTCTAGCGTCTGTTCAGTTTGTCTTCCTGTAACTGTAATCATGTCTACCGTCTGTTCAGTTTGTCTTCCTGTAACTGTAATCATGTCTAGCGTCTGTTCAGTTTGTCTTCCTGTAACTGTAATTATGTCTAGTGTCTGTTCAGTTTGTCTTCCTGTAACTGTAATCATGTCTAGCGTCTGTTCAGTTTGTCTTCCTGTAACTGTAATCATGTCTAGCGTCTGTTCAGTTTGTCTTCCTGTAACTGTAATCATGTCTACCGTCTGTTCAGTTTGTCTTCCTGTAACTTTAACTGTAATCATGTCTAGCGTCTGTTCAGTTTGTCTCCCTTTAACTGTAATCATGTCTACCATCTGTTCAGTTTGTCTTCCTGTAACTGTAATCATGTCTAGCGTCTGTTCAGATTTTCTTCCTGTAACTGTAATCATGTCTGCTGTCTGTTCAGTTTGTCTTCCTGTAACTGTAACTGTAATCATGTCTACCGTCTGTTCAGTTTGTCTCCCTGTAACTGTAATCATGTCTACTGTCTGTTCAGTTTGTCTTCCTGTAACTGTAACTGTAACTGTAATCATGTCTAGCGTCTGTTCAGTTTGTCTTCCTGTAACTGTAATCATGTCTAGCGTCTGTTCAGTTTGTCTCCCTGTAACTGTAATCATGTCTACCGTCTGTTCAGTTTGTCTTCCTGTAACTGTAATCATGTCTAGCGTCTGTTCAGTTTGTCTCCCTGTAACTGTAATCATGTCTAGTGTCTGTTCAGTTTGTCTTCCCTGTAACTGTAATCATGTCTACTGTCTGTTCAGTTTGTCTTGCTGTAACTGTAATCATGTCTTAGCGTCTGTTCAGTTTCTCTTCCTGTAACTGTAACTGTAATCATGTCTAGCGTCTGTTCAGTTTCTCTTCCTGTAACTGTAATCATGTCTAGCGTCTGTTCAGTTTGTCCCCCTGTAACTGTAATCATGTCTACCGTCTGTTCAGTTTGTCTTCCTGTAACTGTAATCATGTCTAGTGTCTGTTCAGTTTGTCTTCCTGTAACTGTAACTGTAATCATGTCTAGCGTCTGTTCAGTTTGTCTTCCTGTAACTGTAACTGTAATCATGTCTAGCGTCTGTTCAGTTTGTCTCCCTGTAACTGTAATCATGTCTACCGTCTGTTCAGTTTGTCTTCCTGTAACTGTAACTGTAATCATGTCTAGCGTCTGTTCAGTTTGTCTCCCTGTAACTGTAATCATGTCTACCGTCTGTTCAGTTTGTCTTCCTGTAACTGTAATCATGTCTAGCGTCTGTTCAGTTTGTCTTCCTGTAACTGTAATCATGTCTAGCGTCTGTTCAGTTTGTCTTCCTGTAACTGTATCTGTAATCATGTCTACCGTTTGTTCAGTTTGTCTTCCTGTAACTGTAACTGTAATCATGTCTAGCGTCTGTTCAGTTTGTCTTCCTGTAACTGTAACTGTAATCATGTCTAGCGTCTGTTCAGTTTGTCTTCCTGTAACTGTAATCATGTCTAGCGTCTGTTCAGTTTGTCTTCCTGTAACTGTAATCATGTCTAGCGTCTGTTCAGTTTGTCTTCCTGTAACTGTAATCATGTCTAGCGTCTGTTCAGTTTGTCTTCCTGTAACTGTAATCGTGTCTGCCGTCTGTTCAGTGTCTTCCTGTAACTGTAATCATGTCTATCGTCTGTTCAGTTTGTCTTCCTGTAACTGTAATCATGTCTAGCGTCTGTTCAGTTTGTCTCCCTGTAATTGTAACTGAAATCATGTCTAGTGTCTGTTCAGTTTGTCTTCCTGTAACTGTAATCATGTCTAGCGTCTGTTCAGTTTGTCTTCCTGTAACTGTAATCATGTCTAGCGTCTGTTCAGTTTGTCTTCCTGTAACTGTAATCATGTCTACCGTCTGTTCAGTTTGTCTCCCTGTAACTGTAATAATGTCTAGCGTCTGTTCAGTTTGTCTCCCTGTAACTGTAATCATGTCTAGCATCTGTTCAGTTTGTCTTCCTGTAACTGTAACTGTAATCATGTCTAGCGTCTGTTCAGTTTGTCTTCCTGTAACTGTAATCATGTCTAGCGTCTGTTCAGTTTGTCTTCCTGTAACTGTAACTGTAATCATGTCTACCGTCTGTTCAGTTTGTCTCCCTGTAACTGTAATCATGTCTAGCATCTGTTCAGTTTGTCTTCCTGTAACTGTAACTGTAATCATGTCTAGCTGTCTGTTCAGTTTGTCTTCCTGTAACTGTAACTGTAATCATGTCTAGCGTCTGTTCAGTTTGTCTTCCTGTAACTGTAACTGTAATCATGTCTAGCGTCTGTTCAGTTTTGTCTCCTGTAACTGTAATTATGTCTAGCGTCTGTTCAGTTTGTCTTCCTGTAACTGTAATCATGTCTAGCGTCTGTTCAGTTTGTCTTCCTGTAACTGTAACTGTAATCATGTCTGCCATCTGTTCAGTTTGTCTTCCTGTAACTGTAATCATGTAACTGTAATCATGTGTCTGTTCAGTTTTTGTCTTCCTGTAACTGTAATCATGTCTAGCGTCTGTTCAGTTTGTCTTCCTGTAACTGTAATCATGTCTAGCGTCTGTTCAGTTTGTCTTCCTGTAACTGTAATCATGTCTACCGTCTGTTTAGTTTGTCTTCCTGTAACTGAAATAATGTCTAGCGTCCGTTCAGTTTGTCTCCCTGTAATTGTAACTGAAACCATGTCTAGTGTCTGTTCAGTTTGTCTTCCTGTAACTGTAATCATGTCTAGCGTCTGTTCAGTTTGTCTTCCTGTAACTGTAATCATGTCTACCGTCTGTTCAGTTTGTCTTCCTGTAACTGTAATCATGTCTAGCGTCTGTTCAGTTTGTCTTCCTGTAACTGTAATCATGTCTAGTGTCTGTTCAGTTTGTCTTCCTGTAACTGTAATCATGTCTAGCGTCTGTTCAGTTTGTCTTCCTGTAACTGTAATCATGTCTAGCGTCTGTTCAGTTTGTCTTCCTGTAACTGTAATCATGTCTACCGTCTGTTCAGTTTGTCTTCCTGTAACTGTAATCATGTCTAGCGTCTGTTCAGTTTGTCTCCTGTAACTGTAATCATGTCTACCGTCTGTTCAGTTTGTCTGTCTTCCTGTAACTGTAATCATGTCTAGCGTCTGTTCAGTTGTTCTTCCTGTAACTGTAATCATGTCTGCGTCTGTTCAGTTTGTCTTCCTGTAACTGTAACTGTAATCATGTATACCGTCTGTTCAGTTTTTGTCTTCCTGTAACTGTAATCATGTCTAGTCGTCTGTTCAGTTTGTCTTCCTGTAACTGTAACTGTAATCATGTCTAGCGTCTGTTCAGTTTGTCTTCCTGTAACTGTAATCATGTCTAGCGTCTGTTCAGTTTGTCTCCCTGTAACTGTAATCATGTCTACCGTCTGTTCAGTTTGTCTTCCTGTAACTGTAATCATGTCTAGTATCTGTTCAGTTTGTCTCCCTGTAACTGTAATCATGTCTAGTGTCTGTTCAGTTTGTCTCCCTGTAACTGTAATCATGTCTACTGTCTGTTCAGTTTGTCTTCCTGTAACTGTAATCATGTCTAGTGTCTGTTCAGTTTGTCTCCCTGTACTGTAATCATGTCTAGCGTCTGTTCAGTTTGTCTTCTTCATGTCTAGCGTCTGTTAAGTTTGTCTTCCTGTAACTGTAATCATGTCTACCGTCTGTCTTCCTGTAACTGTAATCTCTAGCGTCTGTTCAGTTTGTCTTCCTGTAACTGTAATCATGTCTAGCGTCTGTTCAGTTTCTTCCTGTAACTGTAACTGTAATCATGTCCGTCTGTTCAGTTGTCTTCCTGTAATCATGTCTAGTGTCTGTTCATGTTTCTGTTCAGTTTGTCCTGTAACTGTAATCAACTGTAATCATGTCTAGCGTCTGTTCAGTTTGTCTCCCTGTAACTGTAAATCATGTCTACCGTCTGTTCAGTTTGTCTTCCTGTAACTGTACTGTAATCATGTCTAGCGTCTGTTCAGTTTGTTCTTCCTGTAACTGTAATCATGTCTAGCTGTCTGTTCAGTTTGTCTTCCTGTAACTGTAACTGTAATCATGTCTAGCGTCTGTTCAGTTTGTCTCCCTGTAACTGTAATCATGTCTACTGTCTGTTCAGTTTGTCTTCCTGTAACTGTAATCATGTCTAGCGTCTGTTCAGTTTCTCTTCCTGTAACTGTAACTGTAATCATGTCTAGCGTCTGTTCAGTTTCTCTTCCTGTAACTGTAATCATGTCTAGCGTCTGTTCAGTTTGTCTCCCTGTAACTGTAATCATGTCTAGCGTCTGTTCAGTTTGTCTCCCTGTAACTGTAATCATGTCTAGCGTCTGTTCAGTTTGTCTTCCTGTAACTGTAATCATGTCTAGCGTCTGTTCAGTTTTTCTTCCTGTAACTGTAATCATGTCTAGCGTCTGTTCAGTTTGTCTTCCTGTAACTGTAATCATGTCTAGCGTCTGTTCAGTTTGTCTTCCTGTAACTGTAATCATGTCTAGCGTCTGTTCAGTTTGTCTCCCTTTAACTGTAATCATGTCTACCATCTGTTCAGTTTGTCTTCCTGTAACTGTAATCATGTCTAGCGTCTGTTCAGTTTGTCTTCCTGTAACTGTAATCATGTCTGCTGTCTGTTCAGTTTGTCTTCCTGTAACTGTAACTGTAATCATGTCTAGCGTCTGTTCAGTTTGTCTCCCTGTAACTGTAATCATGTCTACTGTCTGTTCAGTTTGTCTTCCTGTAACTGTAATCATGTCTAGCGTCTGTTCAGTTTTCTCTCCTGTAAACTGTAACTGTAATCATGTCATGTCTAGCGTCTGTTCAGTTTCTGTTTGTCTGTAACTGTAATCATGTCTAGCGTCTGTTCAGTTTGTCTCCCTGTAAACTGTAAATCATGTCTAGCTTCTGTTCAGTTTGTCTCCCTGTAACTGTAATCATGTCTAGCGTCTGTTCAGTTTGTCTTCCTGTTACTGTAATCATGTCTAGCATCTGTTCAGTTTGTCTTCCTGTAACTGTAACTGTAATCATGTCTAGCGTCTGTTCAGTTTGTCTTCCTGTAACTGTATCTGTAATCATGTCTACCGTCTGTTCAGTTTGTCTTCCTGTAACTGTAATCATGTCTTCAGTTTGTCTGTTCAGTTTGTCTTCCTGTAACTGTAATTATGTCTAGCGTCTGTTCAGTTTGTCTTCCTGTAACTGTAATCATGTCTAGCGTCTGTTCAGTTTGTCTTCCTGTAACTGTAACTGTAATCATGTCTAGCGTCTGTTCAGTTTGTCTTCCTGTAACTGTAATCATGTCCAGCATCTGTTCAGTTTGTCTCCCTGTAACTGTAGTCATGTCATGCGTCTGTTCAGTTTGTCTTCCTGTAACTGTAATCATGTCTAGCGTCTGTTCAGTATGTCTTCCTGTAACTGTAATCATGTCTACCGTCTGTTCAGTTTGTCTTCCTGTAACTGTAATCATATCTACCGTCTGTTCAGTGTCTTCCTGTAACTGTAATCATGTCTAGCATCTGTTCAGTTTGTCTTCCTGTAACTGTAATCATGTCTAGCGTCTGTTCAGTTTGTCTTCCTGTAACTGTAATCATGTCTACCGTCTGTTCAGTTTGTCTTCCTGTAACTGAAATAATGTCTAGCGTCCGTTCAGTTTGTCTCCCTGTAATTGTAACTTAAACCATGTCTAGTGTCTGTTCAGTTTGTCTTCCTGTAACTGTAATCATGTCTAGCGTCTGTTCAGTTTGTCTTCCTGTAACTGTAATCATGTCTAGCGTCTGTTCAGTATGTCTTCCTGTAACTGTAACTGTAATCATGTCTACCGTCTGTTCAGTGTCTTCCTGTAACTGTAATCATGTCTACCGTCTGTTCAGTGTCTTCCTGTAACTGTAATCATGTCTAGCGTCTGTTCAGTTTGTCTTCCTGTAACTGTAATCATGTCTAGCGTCTGTTCAGTTTGTCTTCCTGTAACTGTAATCATGTCTACCGTCTGTTCAGTTTGTCTTCCTGTAACTGTAATCATGTCTAGCGTCTGTTCAGTTTGTCTCCCTGTAACTGTAATAAACCATGTCTAGTGTCTGTTCAGTTTGTCTTCCTGTAACTGTAATCATGTCTAGCGTCTGTTCAGTTTGTCTTCCTGTAACTGTAATCATGTCTACCATCTGTTCAGTTTGTCTTCCTGTAACTGTAATCATGTCTAGCGTCTGTTCAGTTTGTCTCCCTTTAACTGTAATCATGTCTACCATCTGTTCAGTTTGTCTTCCTGTCCTGTAACTGTAATCATGTCTAGCGTCTGTTCAGATTTTCTTCCTGTAACTGTAATCATGTCTGCTGTCTGTTCAGTTTGTCTTCCTGTAACTTTAACTGTAATCATGTCTAGCGTCTGTTCAGTTTGTCTTCCTGTAACTGTAATCATGTCTAGCGTCTGTTCAGTTTGTCTTCCTGTAACTGTAATCATGTCTACCGTCTGTTCAGTTTGTCTTCCTGTAACTGTAATCATGTCTAGCGTCTGTTCAGTTTGTCTCCCTGTAATTGTAACTTAAACCATGTCTAGTGTCTGTTCAGTTTGTCTTCCTGTAACTGTAATCATGTCTAGCGTCTGTTCAGTTTGTCTTCCTGTAACTGTAATCATGTCTAGCGTCTGTTCAGTTTGTCTTCCTGTAACTGTAATCATGTCTAGCGTCTGTTCAGTTTGTCTTCCTGTAACTGTAATCTGTCTAATCATCTGTTCAGTTTAGTCCGTCTGTAACTGTAATCATGTCTAGCGTCTGTTCAGTTTTTTCTTCCTGTAACTGTAATCATGTCTGCTGTCTGTTCAGTTTGTCTTCCTGTAACTGTAACTGTAATCATGTCTAGCGTCTGTTCAGTTTGTCTCCCTGTAACTGTAACTGTAATCATCGTCTGTTCAGTTTGTCTCCTGTAACTGTTCAGTCTTTTGTCTTCCTGTAACTGTGTAATCATGTCTAGCGTCTGTTCAGTTTGTCTTCCTGTAACTGTAATCATGTCTAGCGTCTGTTCAGTTTGTCTTCCTGTAACTGTAATCATGTCTAGCGTCTGTTCAGTTTGTCTTCCTGTAACTGTAATCATGTCTAGCGTCTGTTCAGTTTGTCTTCCTGTAACTGTAATCATGTCTAGCGTCTGTTCAGTTTGTCTTCCTGTAACTGTAATCATGTCTACCGTCTGTTCAGTTTGTCTTCCTGTAACTGTAATCATGTCTAGCGTCTGTTCAGTTTGTCTCCCTGTAATTGTAACTGAAACCATGTCTAGTGTCTGTTCAGTTTGTCTTCCTGTAACTGTAATCATGTCTAGCGTCTGTTCAGTTTGTCTTCCTGTAACTGTAATCATGTCTAGCGTCTGTTCAGTTTGTCTTCCTGTAACTGTAATCATGTCTAGCGTCTGTTCAGTTTGTCTTCCTGTAACTGTAATCATGTCTAGCGTCTGTTCAGTTTGTCTTCCTGTAACTGTGTAATCATGTCTAGCGTCTGTTCAGTTTGTCTTCCTGTAACTGTAATCATGTCTAGCGTCTGTTCAGTTTGTCTTCCTGTAACTGTAATCATGTCTAGCGTCTGTTCAGTTTGTCTTCCTGTTCTGTAACTGTAATCATGTCTACCGTCTGTTCAGTTTGTCTTCCTGTAACTGTAATCATGTCTAGCGTCTGTTCAGTTTGTCTTCCTGTAACTGTAATCATGTCTAGCGTCTGTTCAGAGTTTGTCTTCCTGTAACTGTAATCATGTCTGCTGTCTGTTCAGTTTGTCTTCCTGTAACTGTAATCATGTCTAGCGTCTGTTCAGTTTGTCTTCCTGTGTAACTGTAATCATGTCTAGCGTCTGTTCAGTTTGTCTTCCTGTAACTGTAACATGTAATCATGTCTAGCTAGTCTGTTCAGTTTGTCTTCCTGTAACTGTAACTGTAATCATGTCTAGCGTCTGTTCAGTTTGTCTTCCTGTAACTGTAATCATGTCTAGCGTCTGTTCAGTTTGTCTTCCTGTAACTGTAATCATGTCTAGCGTCTGTTCAGTTTGTCTCCTGTAACTGTAATCATGTCTAGTGTCTGTTCAGTTTGTCTCCCTGTAACTGTAATCATGTCTAGGGTCTGTTCAGTTTGTCTTCCTGTAACTGTAATCATGTCTAGCGTCTGTTCAGTTTGTCTCCCTGTAACTGTAATCATGTCTAGCGTCTTCAGTGTCTGTTCTTCCTGTAACTGTAATCATGTCTAGCGTCTGTTCAGTTTGTCTTCCTGTAACTGTAATCATGTCTAGCGTCTGTTCAGTTTGTCTTCCTGTAACTGTAATCATGTCTACCTTCTGTTTAGTTTGTCTTCCTGTAACTGAAATAATGTCTAGCGTCCGTTCAGTTTGTCTCCCTGTAATTGTAACTGAAACCATGTCTAGTGTCTGTTCAGTTTGTCTTCCTGTAACTGTAATCATGTCTAGCGTCTGTTCAGTTTTGTCTTCCTGTAACTGTAATCATGTCTAGCGTCTGTTCAGTTTGTCTTTGTAACTGTAACTGTAATCATGTCTACCTGTAATGTTCAGTGTCTTCCTGTAACTGTAATCATGTCTAGCGTCTGTTTCAGTTTGTCTTCCTGTAACTGTAATCATGTCTAAGCGTCTGTTCAGTTTGTCTTCCTGTAACTGTAATCATGTCTAGCGTCTGTTCAGTTTGTCTTCCTGTAACTGTAATCATGTCTAGCGTCTGTTCAGTTTGTCTTCCTGTAACTGTAATCATGTCTAGCGTCTGTTCAGTTTGTCTTCCTGTAACTGTAATCATGTCTACCGTCTGTTCAGTTTGTCTTCCTGTAACTGTAACTGTAATCATGTCTAGCGTCTGTTCAGTTTGTCTTCCTGTAACTGTAATCATGTCTAGCGTCTGTTCAGTTTGTCTTCCTGTAACTGTAATCATGTCTAGTCGTCTGTTCAGTTTGTCTTCCTGTAACTGTAATCATGTCTAGCGTCTGTTCAGTTTGTCTTCCTGTTCTGTAACTGTAATCATGTCTACCGTCTGTTCAGTTAGTCTTACTGTAACTGTAATCATGTCTAGCATCTGTTCAGTTTGTCTTCCTGTAACTGTAATCATGTCTACCGTCTGTTCAGTTTGTCTTCCTGTAACTTTAACTGTAATCATGTCTAGCGTCTGTTCAGTTTGTCTTCCTTTAACTGTAATCATGTCTACCATCTGTTCAGTTTGTCTTCCTGTAACTGTAATCATGTCTAGCGTCTGTTCAGATTTTCTTCCTGTAACTGTAATCATGTCTGCTGTCTGTTCAGTTTGTCTTCCTGTAACTGTAACTGTAATCATGTCTACTGTCTGTTCAGTTTGTCTTCCTGTAACTGTAATCATGTCTAGCGTCTGTTCAGTTTGTCTTCCTGTTCTGTAACTGTAATCATGTCTACCGTCTGTTCAGTTAGTCTTACTGTAACTGTAATCATGTCTAGCGTCTGTTCAGTTGGTCTTCCTGTAACTGTAATCATGTCTACCGTCTTTCAGTTTGTCTCCTGTCTGTAACTGTAATCATGTCTTCTGTCTTTTCAGTTTGTCTTCCTGTAACTGTAATCATGTCTAGCGTCTGTTCAGTTTGTCTCCCTGTAACTGTAATCATGTCTACCGTCTGTTCAGTTTGTCTTCCTGTAACTGTAATCATGTCTAGCGTCTGTTCAGTTTTTCTTCCTGTAACTGTAATCATGTCTGCTGTCTGTTCAGTTTGTCTTCCTGTAACTGTAACTGTAATCATGTATAGCGTCTGTTCAGTTTGTCTCCCTGTAACTGTAATCATGTCTACTGTCTGTTCAGTTTGTCTTCCTGTAACTGTAATCATGTCTAGCGTCTGTTCAGTTTGTCTTCTAACTGTAATCTGTAACTGTAAACTGTAATCATGTCTAGCGTCTAATCATTCAGTCTGTTCTCTTCCTGTAACTGTAATCATGTCTAGCGTCTGTTCAGTTTGTCTCCCTGTAACTGTAATCATGTCTAGCGTCTGTTCAGTTTGTCTCCCTTTAACTGTAATCATGTCTACCATCTGTTCAGTTTGTCTTCCTGTAACTGTAATCATGTCTAGCGTCTGTTCAGTTTTTCTTCCTGTAACTGTAATCATGTCTAGCGTCTGTTCAGATTGTCTTCCTGTAACTGTAAACTGTCAACTCATCATCTAGCGTCTGTTCAGTTTGTCTCCCTTTAACTGTAATCATGTCTACCATCTGTTCAGTTTGTCTTCCTGTAACTGTAATCATGTCTAGCGTCTGTTCAGATTTTCTTCCTGTAACTGTAACTGTAATCATGTCTAGCTGTCTGTTCAGTTTGTCTTCCTGTAACTGTAACTGTAATCATGTATACAGTCTGTTCAGTTTGTCTCCCTGTAACTGTAATCATGTCTACTGTCTGTTCAGTTTGTCTTCCTGTAACTGTAATCATGTCTAGCGTCTGTTAGTTCTCCTGTAACTGTAATCATGTTAGCGTCTGTTCCTGTAACTGTAACTGTAATCATGTCTAGCGTCTGTTTCAGTTTTCTCTTCCTGTAACTGTAATCATGTCTAGCGTCTGTTCAGTTTGTTTCCTGTAACTGTAACTGTAATCATGTCTAGCGTCTGTTCAGTTTGTCTCCCTGTAACTGTAATCATGTCTACCGTCTGTCAGTTTTTGTCTTCCTGTAACTGTAATCATGTCTAGCGTCTGTTCAGTTTGTCTTCCTGTAACTGTAATCATGTCTGCTGTCTGTTCAGTTTGTCTTCCTGTAACTGTAACTGTAATCATGTCTAGCGTCTGTTCAGTTTGTCTCCCTGTAACTGTAATCATGTCTAGCCTTCTGTTCCTGTAACTGTAACTGTAATCATGTCTAGCGTCTGTTGTGTCCCTGTAACTGTAATCATGTCTAGCGTCTGTTCAGTTTGTCTTCCTGTAACTGTAATCATGTCTAGCGTCTGTTCAGTTTGTCTTCCTGTAACTGTAACTGTAATCATGTCTAGCGTCCGTTCAGTTTGTCTTCCTGTAACTGTAATCATGTCTAGTGTCTGTTCAGTTTGTCTTCCTGTAACTGTAATCATGTCTAGCATCCGTTCAGTTTGTCTCCCTGTAAGTCAAATCAAATCAAATTTTATTTGTCACATGCGCCGAATACAACAGTGAAATGCTTACTTACAAGCCCTTAACCAACAATGAATTTTTAAGAAAAATAGGTGTTAAGTAAAAAAATTGAAAAATAACAACTAATTAAAGAGCAGCAGTAAAATAACAGTAGTGAGGCTATATACAGGGGGTACCGGTACAGAGTCATTGTGCGGGGGCACCGGTTAGTCGAGGTAATTGCGGTAATATGTACATGTGGGTAGAGGTAAAGTGACTATGCATAGATAATAAACAGAGAGTAGCAGCAGCGTAAAAAGAGGAGGGGGGGGGGGGGGATACAAATAGTCTGGGTAGCCATTTGATTAGCTGTTCAGGAGTCTCATAGCTTGGGGGTAGAAGCTGCTAAGAAGCCTTTTGGACCTAGACTTGGTGCTCCGGTACCGCTTGCCGTGCGGTAGCAGAGAGAACAGTCCATGTTTAGGGTGGCTGGAGTCTTTGGCAACTTTTAGGGCCTTCCTCTGACACCGCCTAGTATAGAGGTCCTGGATGGCAGAAAGCTTGGCCCCAGTGATGTACTGGGCCGTACGCACTACCCTCTGTACTGCCTTGCGGTCGGAGGCAGAGCAGTTGCCATACCAGGTGGTGATGTAACCAGTCATGATGCTCTCGATGGTGCAGCTGTAGAACGTTTTGACGATCTGGGGACCCATGCCAAATCTTTTCAGTCTCCTGAGGGGGAATAGGTTTTGTGGGACCAACACTTTACATGTAGTCATGTCTAGCGTCTGTTCAGTTTGTCTCCTAATCTTCCTGAAATGATCGCACACAGAAGCACGCATGCACATAGGAAATCCATCACTGCATTTGCTGCCTGGCCTGGTCTACAGTACACCCTCCCTCCATCCCTCCCTCCCTCCATCGCGCTCTCTCTCTCTTTCTCTCTCTCTCTTTCTTTAATTATACTGAACAAAAATATAAACACAACATGTAAAGTGTTGTTCCAATGTTTCATTAACTGAAATAAAAAATCCCAGAAATGTTCCATAATATTATTCACAAAATCCTTATTTCTCTCAAATGTTGTGAACAAATTTGTTTATATCCCTGTTAGTGAACATTTACATTTACATTTACGTCATTTAGCAGACACTGTTATCCAGAGCGACTTACAAATTGGTGCATTCAACTTATGATAGCCAGTGGGACAACCACTTTAAAAAAAAAAATTTTTTTACTTTTGTTTATGGGGCGGTGGGGGAGGCAAAGGAGAACATTTCTCCTTTGCCAAGATAATCCATCCACCTGACAGGTGTGGCATATCAAGAAGCTGATTAAACAGCATGATCATTACACTGGTGCACCTTGTGCTGGGGACAATAAAAGGCCACTCTAAAATGTTTTGAGGGAGCGTGCAATTGGCATGCTGACTGCAGGAATGTCCACCAGAGCTGTTGCCAGATAATTTAATGTTAATTTCTTAACCATAAGCCCCCTCCAACGTTGTTTTAAAGAATTTGGCAGTACGTCCAACCGGCCTCACAACCGCAGACCACATGTAACCAAGCCAGCCCAGGACCTCCACATCCGGCTTCTTCACCTGCTGGATCGTCTGAGACCAGCCACCCAGACAGCTGATGAAACTGAGGAGTATTTATTTATTTAATGAAGCCCTTTTGTGGGGAAGAACTAATTCTGATTGACTGGGCCTTGCTCCCCAGTGGGTGGGCCTGGCTCCCATGTGGGTGGGCCTATGCCCTCCCATGCCTACCCATGGCTGCGCCCCTGCCCAGCCATGTGAAATTTATAGATTAGGACCTAATGAATTTATTTCAATTGACTGATTTCCCTATATGAACTGTAACTCAATAACATTGTTGCATGTTGCTTTTATATTTTTGTTCAGTTATTTTTTTTAAATCTTGCTTTGTTAGCTCTTTTCCATCTTATGTCTAACTCTGATAAGCTACCCAGGAAAGGGTTGAAAATAGCCCATATTTAATATATGTAGCCTTAGAAATAAGGTTAATGAAATCAATAACTTGCTAACATCAGATAACATAACATATTAGCCATTTCTGAGACTCACTTGGATAATTCCTTTGATGATACAGCAGTAGCAATACAAGGATATAACATCTATAGAAGAGACAGGAATGCTTATGGGGGAGGTGTTGCTGTATATATTCAGAGCCATATCCCTGTAATGCTTAGAGAATATCTTATGTCAAGTGTTATTGAATTTCTGTGGTTGCAGGTTCACTTGGCACATCTAAAGCCTTTTCTTTTGGGGTGTTGCTATAGGCCACCAAGTGCTAACAGTCAGTATCTAAATAATATGTGTGAAATGCTTGATAGTGTATGTGATGTAAACATAGAGGTTTACTTTCTTGGGGACCTGAATATTGACTGGTTTTCATCAAGCTCTTCACTCAAGAGTAGAGCTTCTCACTCTAACAAGTGCCTGTAATCTGGTTCAGGTTATTAATCAACCTACCAGGGTGTTTACAAACACTACAGGAACAAGATCATTCACATGTATTGATCACATTTTTACTAATACTGTAGAACTTTGTTCTAAAGCTGTATCTGTACACATTGGATGCAGTGATCACAATATAGTGGCTATATCCATGAAAGCCAAAGTTCCAAAAGCTAGGCCTAAAATAGTGTACAAGAGATCATACAAAATATTTTGCTGTGACTCTTATGTGGATGATGTTAAAAATATTTGTTGGTCTGATGTGATTAATAAGGAGCATCCAGACGCTGCACTTGATGAATTTATGAAATTGCTTCTTCCAATTATTGATAAACATGCACCTGTTAAGAAAACTGACTTTTAGAACTATTAAGGCTCCATGGATTGATGAGGAATTGAAAAACTGTCTGGTTGAAAGAGACGGGGCAAAAGGAGTGGCTAATAAGTCTGGCTGCACATCTGACTGGCTGACTTACTGCAAATTGAAAAATTATGTGACTAAACTCAACAAAAAGAAGAAGAAACTGTATTATGAAGCCAAGATCAATAATGTAAAAAAACTTTGGAGTACTTTAAATGAAATTATGGGCAGAAAGGCAAATTCAACTCCATCTTTCATCGAATCAGATGGCTTATTCATCACAAAACCATTTGATGTTGCCAATTATTTTAATAATGACTTAATTGGCAAAGTGGGCAAACTTAGGCAGGAAAAACCAACAACGAATAGTGAGCCATCGTACACATGCATAAAAAAATAAATAATGAAAGAAAAGCATTGCAAGTTAGAATTTTGTCAAGTTTGTGTGGGAGAGGTGGGAAAATAATTGTTATCGATCATGACAAACCTCCTGGCATTGACAACTTAGATGGAAAGCTACTGAGGATGGTAGCTGACTCTATAGCCACTCCTATCTGTCATATCTTTAATCTGAGCTTAGAGGAAAGTCTTTGTCCTCAGGCCTGAAGGGGAGCCAGAGTCATTCCGCTACCCAAGAGTGGTAAAGCAGCCTTTACTGGTTCTAACAGCAGACCTTTCAGCTTGCTGACAACTCTTAGCAAACTGTTGGAAAAAATGGTGTTTGACCAAAATACAATGCTATTTCTCTGTAAACAAATTAACAACAGACTTTCAGCATGCTTATAGAGAAGGGCACTCAACATGTACTGCACTGACACAAATGACTGATGGTTGAAAAGAATTGATAATAAGAAGATTGTGGGAACTGTAGATTTCAGTGCAGCCTTTGACATTATTGACCATAACCTGTTGTTGAGAAAACATATATGTTATGGCTTTTCAACCTCTGCCATATTGTGGATTCAGAGCTATCTATCTAATAGAACTCAGAGGGTTTTCTTTAATGGAAGCTTCTCTAATGTCAAACATGTAAAGTGTGGTGTACCGCAGGGCAGCTCTCTAGGCCCTCTACTCTTTTCTATTTTCACCAATGACCTGCCACTGGCATTAAACAAAGCATGTGTGTCCATGTATGCTGATGATTCAACTACCGTATTTTCCGCACTATGAAGGCGCACCGGATTATAAGGTTGCACCTTCAATGACTGGCTTTTTTAGAACTGTTTTTTATATATAGGGCGCACCGGTTATATAAGGCGCATAGAATCAGAAGATAGTCAAACGATTGACTGGGGTTGGTTATGCATCCACTAGATGGAGCTGTGCTAAAGGGGAATGTCAACAAAACAGTCAGATAAAGTCAAACTTTATTAACATTTACATTTTACATTTTAGTCATTTAGCAGACGCTCTTATCCAGAGCGACTTGGCACAGTTAGTGCATACATTATTTTTTTATAACCCCCGTGGGAATTGTTGAACCCACAGCCCTGTGTTGCAAACACCATGCTCTACCAACTGAGCTACATCCCTGCCGGCCATTCCCTCCCCTACCCTGGACGACGCTAAAATCCCAATTGTGCGCCGCCCCATGGGTCTCCCGTACACAGAGACGGTGGGCCAGCTACAAGGACAGAGCCTGGATTAAGCGTTCTGACACAACTCCGTTCACTCCCATGGTAACGTTGTTCAAACGTTAATGTGCATATTAACAATATCTCCCAGCCTTGCTCACATTTTTCTTCTCCCAAACGTGGAGGGGAATTTTTTTCCTGATTCAGTAAACACGTAGTAAAAGAAACAGTCTGATACCAATTAATGGTGGAACGTTAGTGCATAACTCAACATTGTTCAGTTACGTATAACACTTAAAGCTCACTTTTTCAAGTTCATTCCCCGTCCACCCGAATCCCTCGAATTATTCTTCTTCAGTGTCCGATTTTGAACAGTGTTGGGCAGGGTGGGACTACGGCATCCAACCTGCCCGGCTCCCTCTCGTCATTATCCGAGTCAGTGTGGCTCGCTGCTGTTGCCTGGCATTTAGAGATTTTTTATTCCTGCCTTCGTGAAAGCTTGGACCACAGTTGAGACCGATATATCAGCCCATTGATTCATTAATGTTGAATTCTCTCGCTGCTGCTCTATTCCCATATTCTACTGCGTGACCGACAGCCTTGAGCTTGAACTCTGCGTCTGGGTAAGCGAGGTCTCTTGAAAGCTGCCATTTTGGGGTCTTTTATACACAGACAAGTGGTGTGGGACTGTGAGTAAAACAGTACCAGTGTTTACTGACAACGGTAGCCGTAATGCTGCAAGCGGTGCGGCTTTTGTAGTGTACCAGTCGTACTGAAACATTCATTATTATTAAATTGTTTTTATTGGTTTTTTCATACTGAAACATTTTGACAGAGCGCCTTGAGCGGCGTGTACAACCAGCATGGAATCAACCAATTAACCAATTGATCCATATATAAAGGCGCTCCGGATTATAAGGCGCACTGTCGTTTTTGGAGAAAATTAAAGGCTTTTTAAGTGCGCCTTATAGTGCGGAAAAATACGGTATATACGCATCAGCAACCACAGCTAATGAAGTCACTGAAACCCTTTACAAAGAGTTGCAGTCTTTTTTGGAAGCATTGTATTTGGTATAAATCATTCCCTAAGTTCTAGACCTCAGCATATAGATTCAATGGTTGTAAAGGTGCGGAGTGGTCTGTCCATAATAAAGAGATGCTCTGCTTTTTTGACACCACACTCCAAAAAGCAAGTTCTGCAGGCTCTAGTTTTGTCTAATCTTGATTATTGTCCAGTCGTATAGTCGAGTGCTGCATGGATAGACCTAGTTAAGCTGCAGCTGGCCCAGAACAGAGCGGCACGTCTTGCTCTTCATTGTAATCAGAGGGATGATATAAATACTATGCATGCCAGTCTCTCTTGGCTAAGAGTTGAGGAGAGACTGACTGCATCACTTCTTCTTTTTATAAGAAACATTAATGTGTTGAAAATTCCAAATTATTTGCATAGTCAACTTACACATATAGTGGGGGAAAAAAGTATTTAGTCAGCCACCAATTGTGCAAGTTCTCCCACTTCAAAAGATGAGAGAGGCTTGTAATTTTCATCATAGGTACACGTCAACTATGACAGACAAAATTAGATTTTTTCCCCCAGAAAATCACATTGTAGGATTTTTAATGAATTTATTTGCAAATTATGGTGGAAAATAAGTATTTGGTCAATAACAAAAGTTTCTCAATACTTTGTTATATACCCTTTGTTGGCAATGACACAGGTCAAACGTTTTCTGTAAGTCTTCACAAGGTTTTCACACACTGTTGCTGGTATTTTGGCCCATTCCTCCATGCAGATCTCCTCTAGAGCAGTGATGTTTTGGGGCTGTCGCTGGGCAACACGGACTTTCAACTCCCTCCAAAGATTTTTTATGGGGTTGAGATCTGGAGACTGGCTAGGCCACTCCAGAACCTTGAAATGCTTCTTACGAAGCCACACTCCTTCGTTGCCGCCCTGGGCGGTGTGTTTGGGATCATTGTCATGCTGAAAGACCCAGCCACGTTTCATCTTCAATGCCCTTGCTGATGGAAGGAGGTTTTCACTCAAAATCTCACGATACATGGCCCCATTCATTCTTTCCTTTACACGGATCAGTCGTCCTGGTCCCTTTGCAGAAAAACAGCCCCAAAGCATGATGTTTCCACCCCCATGCTTCACAGTAGGTATGGTGTTCTTAAGATGCAACTCAGTATTCTTTGTCCTCCAAACACGACGAGTTGAGTTTTTACCAAAAAGTTCTATTTTGGTTTCATCTGACCATATGACATTCTCCCAATCCTCTTCTGAATCATCCAAATGCACTCTAGCAAACTTCAGACGGGCCTGGACATGTACTGGCTTAAGCAGGGGGACACGTCTGGCACTGCAGGATTTGAGTCCCTGGCGGCGTAGTGTGTTACTGATGGTAGGCTTTGTTACTTTGGTCCCAGCTCTCTGCAGGTTATTCACTAGGTCCCCCCGTGTGGTCCTGGGATTTTTGCTCACCGTTCTTGTGATCATTTTGACCCCACGGGGTGAGATCTTGCGTGGAGCCCCAGATCAAGGGAGATTATCAGTGGTCTTGTATGTCTTCCATTTCCTAATAATTGCTCCCACAGTTGATTTCTTCAAACCAAGCTGCTTACCTATTGCAGATTCAGTCTTCCCAGCCTGGTGCAGGTCTACAATTTTGTTTCTGGTGTCCTTTGACAGCTCTTTGGTCTTGGCCATAGTGGAGTTTGGAGTGTGACTGTTTGAGGTTGTGGACAGGTTTCATTTATACTGATAACAAGTTCAAACAGGTGCCATTAATACAGGTAACGAGTGGAGGACAGAGGAGCCTCTTAAAGAAGAAGTTACAGGTGTCACGCCCTGGCTCTGGGGACTCTAATATGTTGAGCCAGGGTGTGTAAAGTCTATGTGTTTTGTTCTAGGTTTCACATTCTAGTATTGTTGTTCTATGTTGGCCAGTGTGGTTCTCAATCAGAGGCAAACGTGATTCAGCTGTTGCTTGTTGTCTCTGATTGAGAACCATACTTTAGCAGCCTGTTTCCCCACAGAGTTTGTGGGATCTTGTTTCTAGTCTGTTGTGTTAGACCGTGAACTGTCACGTTATCGTTTTGTTGTTTTTGATCGTGTCTCTAATAAAGAGTATGTTTGCCTGCAACGCTGCGCCTTGGTCCTCATCTCTGTTAGACGATCGTGACAGAAGATCCCACCAGAACTGGACCAAGCAGCCTAGTGAGGAGCAGAGAGGGTGGACTTGGGAACAGTGGAGGAAGAGCTTCGACTGGGTCAAGCCGAATGAGGAGCTGAATGGCGGGAATTGGAAGCAGAAGAGCGAGAGTTGGGCGAGAACTATAGAGGCCTGGCCCACGGGGAAGAGAGACTCCCAGAAAATTTTTAGGGGGGGGCTCACGACGTCGGGGCAGCAGGAGGCCGCGATAGAGCGGCCCAGCGGGTTGGCAGAGGAGGCCGCCAGGTTACGGGGGCCACTGGTCGAAGAGGGGATGGAAGGTGTAGAGGCACGGCGAGAGGTACTGGGGTGTGTTGCCAGTCCGGTCCGGCCTGTTCCTGATCCCCACGTAGGGCCAGTGGTGTGTGTTCCCAGTACGGTCCGGCCTGTTCCTGCCACTCGCACCAAGCCTGTGGTGCGCATCGCCAGCCCAGTCCGGGCCCATTCCTGCTCCCCGCACCAAGTCAGTGGTGCGTTTCGTCAGCCCTGTCCGGCCCGTTCCTGCTCCCCGCATCAAGTCAGTGGTGCGTTTCGTCAGCCCAGCTCGGCCCGTTCCTGCTCCCCGCACCAAGTCAGTGGTGCGTTTCGTCAGCCCCAGCTCGGCCCGTTCCTGCTCCCCGCACCAAGTCAGTGGTGCGCTTTGTCAGCCCGGCTCGGCCCGTTCCTGCTCCCCGCACCAAGTCAGTGGTGCGCTTCGTCAGCCCGGCACGGCCCGTTCCTGCTCCCCGCACCAAGTCAGTGGTGCGCTTCGTCAGCCCGGTCCGGCCCGTTCCTGCTCCCCGCACCAAGTCAGTGGTGCGTTTCGTCAGCCCGGCTCGGCCCGCTCCTGCTCCCCACACCAAGCCAGTGGTGTGCGTCCGTCAGTCCGGCACGGCCCGTGCCTGTTCCACCGGTGGCTGGTCCGGCACCGGTCAGATGCTTCACGCCGGAGCTAGAGCAATCCGCTCCACCAGTGTGCAGTCCAGCTCCGGCCAGCGGGGCCAGACCGGACCAGGGGTACTTTGGGGGGGTTGGAGAGGGAGCGGGGATCAGGCCCGGAGCCGGATCCGCCGCCTAAGCGGAGTGCCCACCCGGTCCCCTCCCCTGTGGTATTTGGTGGGCGCGGTCGGAGTCCGCGCCTTTAGGGGGGGGGGGGTACTGTCACGCCCTGGCTCTGGGGACTCTAATATGTTGAGCCAGGGTGTGTAAAGTCTATGTTGGCCAGTGTGGTTCTCAATCAGAGGCAACGTGATTCAGCTGTTGCTTGTTGTCTCTGATTGAGAACCATACTTTAGCAGCCTGTTTCCCCACAGAGTTTGTGGGATCTTGTTTCTAGTCTGTTGTGTTAGACCGTGAACTGTCACGTTATCGTTTTGTTGTTTTTGATCGTGTCTCTAATAAAGAGTATGTTTGCCTGCAACGCTGCGCCTTGGTCCTCATCTCTGTTAGACGATCGTGACAACAGGTCTGTGAGAGCCAGAAATCTTGCTTGTTTGTAGGTGACCAAATACTTATTTTCCACCATAATTTGCAAATAGATTCATTAAAAATCCTACAATGTGATTTTCTGGATTTTTTTTCCTCAATTTGTCTGTCATAGTTGACGTGTACCTATGATGAAAATTACAGGCCTCTCTCATCTTTTTAAGTTGGAGAACTTGCACAATTAGTGGCTGACTAAATACTTTTTTCCCCCACTGTAGCTCTGACACACACACTTACCCCACCAGACATGCCACCAGGGATCTTTTCATAGTCCCCAAATCCAGAACAAATTCAGGAAAGGTACAGTATTTTATAGAGCTATTATTGCATGGAACTCCCTTCCATCTCATATTGCTCAAATGAACAGCAAACCTGGTAAAAAAACAAACAGATTAAGCAACACCTCACGGCACAACGCCTCTCCCCTATTTGACCTAGATAGTTTGTGTGTATGTATTGATATGTAGGCTACGTATGCCTTTTTTAAATTCATGTAGTTCTGTCCTTGAGCTGTTCTTGTCTATTAATGTTCTGTATTATGTAATGTTCTGTGTGGACCCCGGGAAGAGTAGCTGCTGCTTTCACAAGAGCTAATGGGGATCCTAATAAAATACCAAATTATCAAATAAACCTGTGTAAATCTGTGTGTATAGCAATGGAATTAAACATCCAACCAATGGCTCAAGTGTCGTGCTTTAGGTCCACCACACACCCGAAGGGTTGTGGGGTCCTGTCCAGAAACAACCCCTAACCCCTACCCCTAGACACTTGTGGAGATCTGAGAATTGGACAGGTGTAAGCAATACCACCAAAATTCCACCAAGCCAATCATATGGTGGAGCTCTCATCATGTCACCACCCACCAATCCCTCTCAGATCTCCACAAGTGTCTAGACTCTGGGCAGTAGGGGCTAGGGGTTGTTTCTGGACAGGCCATGGGAATTATGGTAGCTCAGTCAATCAGTCAGTCAGTTAGTCAGTCAGTCAGTCAGTCAGTCAGTCAGTCAGTCAGTCAGTCAGTCAGTCAGTCAGTCAGTCAGTCAGTCAGTCAGTCAGTCAGTCAGTCAGTCAGTCAGTCAGTCAGTCAGCCAGCCAGCCAGCCAGCCAGCCAGCCAGCCAGCCAGTCAGTCAGTCAGTCAGTCAGTCAGTCAGTCAGTCAGTCAGTTCAGTCAGTCAGTCAGTCAGTCAGTCAGTCAGTCAGTCAGTCAGTCAGTCGTCAGTCAGTCAGTCAGTCAGCCAGCCAGCCAGCCAGCCAGCCAGTCAGTCAGTCAGTCAGTCAGTCAGTCAGTCAGTCAGTCAGTCAGTCAGTCAGTCAGTCAGTCAGTCAGTCAGTCTGGCACTGTCAAATACTTGCTTCCTCTGTCCTCAATTGCATTTCCTTGATTCGTGGTATCCGCTCTCCTCGTCTCCTTCTCAAAACCCATTGGATGAGAAGGTCAGAGGTCCCTCCCCTCTCACCTTCTTGTCCAATGGGTTTTGAGAAGGAGGCGAGGCGAGGAGAGCGGACGTGAGGAATGAAGGAAATGCAATTGAGATTCTCCCCTTGTTTCTTCCATTCCTCACCTCAGGCTCCAATGCACTTTCAAGGAGAGGCAAGGAGTGGAGGAAACAAGGACAGAGGAAGCAAGAATGTGATGTCTAGTTTTCACACACACACCACACACACACACACACACACACACACACACACACACACACACACACACACACACACACACACACACACACCCACACACACACCACACACACACACACACAGTCACACACACACACACACACACACACAGTCACACACACACACACACACAGTCACACACAAACAAATACACTGCTTGTCAGAGTTTACTGATTATAATGATGTCATTACTGTGATTACTTGCTTCCTCTGTCCTCAATTGCATTTTTTTATTCGTGGTCAATGATTTTGTTGATCTCAAAACCCATTTTATTGTATTAATTATATAAACTATAAAAAAATATATTTATCTTTTTAATTATTCCGGAATGTTTAACATGGCTATAAATGCTAGAGAAGTTGACTAAAGCACAAACAGACCTGACTACTAGGCAGGACAAAGAAACACGCGGCGTCCATGTTTCATGTGACCTTGGAATGACATGTAGATAGTGTGTTGTTGCTAGCAGTTATGGTCTCATTTTGCTTATCTAGACTCTTATTCCTGTCACTACACACATGAAGCTGCAAGAAAATCATATTGAAATGTATATCAAACCATTTTGAAAATTTGACCCTGGTGTCACACCATGGCCCCTTTATTTATAGAAAGACCTATGTAGCCTGTAACTTGGGCCAAGAGTTTAGATTCTTGGTCAGGTCAGGAATGGTCCTTATTGAAACGTCTGTATTGATAGTCAGCCTCAATGGCGACTGCCTGACAGAGATGAGTGGATTGAGTCAAAGTGAAGAAATATAATCTTGAAATATGATGGTATCTCGTAACCAACTGTGTCATAACCAACTGTCTCATAAACAACTGCCCCATAACCAACACTCAGTCACTCCCACAGAGCTGAACACCACTAATCTTTCTGAAATTAAAAAGTTGCATAATTCTGCTATAACGTGAGGACTTCAATGTAATACCTGGCAGGGTGCTCGCCTTTTTGAAGTGCTATTATTATTAATGTACAAGTATGAATGAAAGGGGCCCAAATAAATATTTTAAAACCACTGTGTTGCACTGTAATACAACCCCCTACTTATGTATTTGGACAGGGAAGCTACAACTTATAATTTGGCTCTATACTCAGCATTTTGGATTTGAGATCAAATGTGCCATATGAGGCGACTGTATGTCCCTCTGCTCTTAGGTCTGTTGGGTCATTGGAACTCTGTGTTATTATATTGTATTTGTATATATTATGGATCCCCATTAGTTCCTGCCAAGGCAGCAGCTACTCTTCCTGGGGTTTATTATGGATCCCCATTAGTTCCTGCCAAGGCAGCAGCTACTCTTCATATTGAATTATGGATCCCCATTAGTTCCTGCCAAGGCAGCAGCTACTCTTCCTGGGGTTTATTATGGCCCCATTAGTTCCTGCCATAGCAGCAGCTACTCTTCGCCTGGGTTTATTAATGGATCCCCATTAGTTCCTGCCAAGGCAGCATGCTACTCTTCCTGAAACGTCTGGATCCTAATTAGTTCCTCCAAGGCAGCAGCTACCCTTCTGGGGTTTATTATGGATCCCCATTAGTTCCTGCCTAAGGCAGAAGCTACTCCTTCTGGGGTTTATTATGGATCCCCATTAGTTCCTGCCAAGGCAGCAGCTACTCTTCCTGGGGTTTATTATGGATCCCCATTAGTTCCTGCCAAGGCAGCACCACTACTCTTCCTGGTTTATTATGGATCCCATTAATTCCTGCCAAGGCAGCAGCTACTCTTCCTGGGGTTTATTATGGATCCCCATTAGTTCCTGCCAGGCAGCAGCTACTTTTTCCTGTGGGTTTATTATGGATCCTAATTAGTTCCTGCCAAGGCAGCAGCTACTCCTTCTGGGGTTTTTATGGATCCCCATTAGTGTTGCAAGGCAGCAACTACTCTTCCTGGGTTTATTATGGATCCCCATTGGAACCTGCCAAGGCATAAGCTACTCTTCCTATGGTGCCAGCATTATGGATCCCCATTAGGTCCTGCCATAAGGCAGCAGCTACTCTTCCTGGGGTTTTGCTTATGGATCACCATTAGTTCCTGCCAAGGCAGCAGCTACTCTTCCTGGGGTTTATTATGGATCCCCATTAGTTCCTGCCAAGGCAGCAGCTACTCTTCCTGGGGTTTATTATGGATCACCATTAGTTCCTGCCAAGGCAGCAGCTACTCTTCCTGGGGTTTATTATGGATCCCCATTAGTTCCTGCCAAGCCAGCAGCTACTCTTCCTGGGGTTTATTATGGATCACCATTAGTTTGTGCCAAAGCAGCAGCTACTCTTCCTGGGGTTTATTATGGATCACCATTAGTTCGTGCCAAGGAGGCAGCTACTCCTCCTGGGGTTTATTATGGATCCCCATTAGTTCCTGCCAAGCCAGCAGCTACTCTTCCTGGGGTCCAGTAGAATTAAGGCAGTTACAGTGGGGAGAACAAGTATTTGATACACTGCCGATTTTGCAGGTTTTCCTACTTACAAAGCATGTAGAGGTCTGTAATTTTTATCATAGGTACACTTCAACTGTGAGAGACGGAATCTAAAACAAAAATCCAGAAAATCACATTGTATGATATTTGAGTAATTAATTTGCATTTTATTGCATGACATAAGTATTTGATCACCTACCAACCAGTAAGAATTCCGGCTCTCACAGACATGTTAGTTTTTCTTTAAGGGGCCCTCCTGTTCTCCACTCATTACCTGTATTAACTGCACCTGTTTGAACTCATTACCTGTATAAAAGCCACCTGTCCACACACTCAATCAAACAGACTCCAACCTCTCCACAATGGCCAAGACCAGAGAGCTGTGTAAGGACATCAGGGATAAAATTGTAGACCTGCACAAGGCTGGGATGGGCTACAGGACAATAGGCAAGCAGCTTCGTGAGAAGGCAACAACTGTTGGCGCAATTATTAGAAAATGGAAGAAGTTCAAGATGACGGTCAATCACCCTCGTTCTGGGGCTCCATGCAAGATCTCACCTCGTGGGGCATCAATGATCATGAGGAAGGTGAGGGATCAGCCCATAACTACACAGCAGGACCTGGTCAATGACCTGAAGAGAGCTGGGACTACAGTCTCAAAGAAAACCATTAGTAACACACTACGCCGTCATGGATTAAAATCCTGCAGCGCACGCAAGGTCCCCCTGCTCAAGCCAGCGCATGTCCAGGACCGTCTGAAGTTTGTCAATGACCATCTGGATGATCCAGAGGAGGAATGGGAGAAGGTCATGTGGTCTGATGAGACAAAAATAGAGCTTTTTGGTCTAAACTCCACTCGCCGTGTTTGGAGGAAGAAGAAGGATGAGTACAAACCCCAAGAACACCATCCCAACCGTGAAGCATGGAGGTGGAAACATCATTCTTTGGGGATGCTTTTCTGCAAAGGGGACAGGACGACTGCACCGTATTGAGGGGAGGATGGATGGGGCCATGTATCGCGAGATCTTGGCCAACAACCTCCTTCCCTCAGTAAGAGCATTGAAGATGGGTCGTGGTTGGGTCTTCCAGCATGACAACGACCCGAAACACACAGCCAGGGCAACTAAGGAGTGGCTCCGTAAGAAGCATCTCAAGGTCCTGGAGTGGCCTAGCCAGTCTCCAGACCTGAACCCAATAGAAAATCTTTGGAGGGAGCTGAAAGTCCGTATTGCCCAGCGACAGCCCCGAAACCTGAAGGATGTGGAGAAGGTCTGTGTGGAGGAGTGGGCCAAAATCCCTGCTGCAGTGTGTGCAAACCTGGTCAAGACCTACAGGAAACGTATGTTCTCTGTAATTGCAAACACAGGTTTCTGTACCACATATTATGTTCTGCTTTTCTGATGTACCAAATACTTATGTCATGCAATAAAATGCAAATTAATTACTTAAAAATCATACAATGTGATTTTCTGGATTTTTGTTTTAGATTCCGTCTCTCACAGTTGAAGTCTACCTATGATAAAAATTACAGACCTCTACATGCTTTGTAAGTAGGAAAACCTGCAAAATCGGCAGTGTATCAAATACTTGTTCTCCCCACTGTATATACAATTCAAACCATTATATTACCGTTCACAACAGATTTCACAACACATTAAGTGTGTGCTCTCAGGCCACTACTCTACTACCACATATCTACAACACAAAATCCATGTGTACGTGTGTGTATAGTGCGTATGTTATCGTGTGTGTGTATGCGTGTGTCTGTGCCTGTGTGTGTCTCTTCACTTATTTCTTGCCGCCCATTCTGAAACTTACTGCAGCGCTTTGTTAAGTGTTGCAGTGATTTAACTTTCTGTGGTAGCTGATGTGTATAGTGTTGAGTCATCAGCATACATAGACACACAGGCTTTTTTCAGAGCCAGTGGCACCCTCTGTGTTCTTTAATGGAATGTTGTATTGTGTGAAGGAGCCCCGTCAGCAGTGTCATAACTCATTACATAATACCTGCATGATATCAATTACCTCTGTTCACCTACTACTAATATCCACCTGTCTGCCTGTCTGCCTGCCTGTCTGTCTGTCTGTCTGTCTGTCTGTCTGCCTGCCTGCCTGCCTGTCTGTCTGTCTGTCTGTCTGTCTGTCTGTCTGTCTGTCTGTCTGTCTGTCTGTCTGTCTGTCTGTCTGTCTGTCTGTCTGTCTGTCTGTCTGTCTGTCTGTGTCTGTCTGTCTGTCTGTCTGTCTGTCTGTCTGTCTGTCTGTCTGTCTGTCTGTCTGTCTGTCTGCCTGCCTGCCTGCCTGCCTGCCTGCCTGCCTGCCTGCCTGCCTGCCTGCCTGTCTGTCTGCCTGCCTGCCTGCCTGCCTGCCTGTCCTGCCTGCCTGCCTGCCTGCCTGCCTGCCTGCCTGCCTGCCTGTCTGTCTGTCTGTCTGTCTGTCTGTCTGTCTGTCTGTCTGTCTGTCTGTCTGCCTGCCTGCCTGCCTGCCTGCCTGCCTGCCTGCCTGTCTGCCTGCCTGCCTGCCTGCCTGTCTGTCTGTCTGTCTGTCTGTCTGTCTGTCTGTCTGTCTGTCTGTCTGTCTGCCTGCCTGCCTGCCTGTCTGTCTGTCTGTCTGTCTGTCTGTCTGCCTGCCTGCCTGCCTGCCTGTCTGTCTGCCTGCCTGCCTGCCTGCCTGCCTGCCTGCCTGCCTGCCTGCCTGCCTGCCTGCCTGTCTGCCTGCCTGCCTGCCTGCCTGCCTGCCTGTCTGTCTGCCTGCCTGTCTGCCTGTCTGCCTGTCTGCCTGGTTTTGTAAGATAAGCTGACTATGTGGCATTGCCCCTGGGTGGCAGCGAGAATGAGCTGAGTCAAGGTCTGCATCCCAAATGGCATCCTATTCCCTGTATAGTCCAATACATTTGACCAGGGCCCATAGAGAATAGGGTTCCATTTGGGACGCAGAAAGGAAAGGTTTTCTAAAACCCCTCACTGTTGGAAACGTATCTGGGTCACAACCTGGGTCATGTTCATTAGCTACCATATTGGAAAAATGACTGAAACAGGGACGGACTACCTGAACTTGTCCAATAAGAAATAGAATAGTTTTAGTGTTCTGTTGCATAATGTTTTGCTACGGTCTACCCTAATGTATATGACCCAGATCATTAGGAACCAAGGGCAACAGTTTCTAATTGTCTGGCATAGCATGTCTTCTCTGGACCCATTATACCACCAAAAGCTCTTCTTTGGTCCCACACCACCCAAAAGTCTTCTCTGGCCCCACACCACCCAAAGGTCTTCTCTAGCCCCATAATACCACCCAAAGGTCTTCTTTGGCCACATAACACCACCCAAAGGTCTTCTCTGGCCACATAACACCACCCAAAGGTCTTCTCTAGCCCCATAATACCACCCAAAGGTCTTCTCTGGCCACATAACACCACCCAAAGGTATTCTCTAGCCCCATAACACCACCCAAAGGTCTTCTCTAGCCCCATAACACCACCCAAAGGTCTTCTCTAGCCCCATAACACCACCCAAAGGTATTCTCTAGCCCCATAACACCACCCAAAGGTATTCTCTAGCCCCATAACACCACCCAAAGGTCTTCTCTAGCCCCATAACACCACCCAAAGGTCTTCTCTAGCCCCATAACACCACCCAAAGATCTTCTCTAGCCCCATAATACCACCCAAAGGTCTTCTCTGGTCCCATAAAACACAAAGGTATTTATTTGATTGTGATCCGGACTGTCTCACACCCTAAACAGTGTTTGGGACAGATGCATGTCTCTGATGAAGGCCAAGAGGCCAAGAGGCAGAAGCAAAAGCTTAAATAAACAAAGTGATACTGTCCAGAGCAGTTTGCAGGTTTTTATTTTCTTTCAGGACCAATGCATGTCTTAACACACAATACCTGCATGAAATCAATAGCCTCTATTCATCTACCACTATCTACCGTTCTCTTTATGGAAGATATTAAAATACTTTAGCAGGGCAAATTTCTTGGCTTTTATTGTTTCCAGGCATTGAATTACAAACTATTGTGACTTTTTCATAACAAGTAAAAGCTTGCAGCCCATTAAACATATCCAGAAGGACATTTACTTTACATAATTTAACGGGACAGGGCAGGGCAGCAAATTCCTCCTTGTATTCAAACAAACATTTCTTTTTTCACTTTGAAAGGAGACCCACCAGGACAGTACATGCAAGACAGGTATTGTGAACTAAAACGCCTTCAGCAGTTTCTCCTGAAATACTGCTTACATGCATGTCTAGAGGCATATGGGGACAATATGTATACACAAAACACACAGGGACAATATGTGACTGGCACAAGACTGGTTTTAACTTTGTTCATCATTCTTTTCACAAATACATTGGCATCTTTCTGTTGACCTCAAACGCTCACATTACGTCAACATCTTCTGATTGTTCTGTGTTTTATAAATGTTATTGTGAATGTGAATGAATGGCCGCTTCTCACCAGTAGCATTTGAAAGGTATTGTATGGCTGGACGATGCCCTGAAGTGCTGATCACATGCCTGTTGAAGCTTGACAATGGGTTAGGGTTAGTAATATAACCTAGAACATAGACACCATTCTTCAGGCTTCGCTCATAAAAGCTGTGTGTATTCAAACTAACGTATGTAAACATATACAGTGCATTTGGAAAGTATTCAGACTTTTTAGTTGTTGTATTTTTTACCCCCCTTGTCAATTAGGATCTTGTCTCATCGCTGCAACTTCCCAATGGGCAAGGGAGAGGCGAAGGTCAAGTCATCCGTCCTCCGAAACATGACCCGCCAAACCGCGCTCCTTAACACCTGACCGCTTAACCCGGAAGCCAGCCGCCCCAATGTGTCAGGAGAAACACCGTTCAACTGATGACCGAAGTCAGCCTGCAGGTGCCCGACCTGCCACAAGGAGTCGCTAGAGCGCGATGAGCGAAGTACTGAGCACTCTGGAGCAGGTTTTCATCAAGGATCTCTCTGTACTTTGCTCCGTTCATCTTTCCCTCGATCCTGACTGGTCTCCCAGTCCCTGCCACTGAAAAACATCCCCACAGCATGATGCTGCCACCACCATGCTTCACCGTAGGGATGGTGCCAGGTTTCCTCCAGATGTGACGCTTGGCATTCAGGCCAAAGAGTTCAATCTTGGTTTCATCAGACCAGAGAATCATGTTTCTCATGGTCTGAGAGTCCTTTAGGGGCCTTTTGCAAACTCCAAGCGGGCTGTCATGTGTATTTTACTGAGGAGTGGCTTCTGTCTGGCCACTCTACCATAAAGGCCTGATTGGTGGAGTGCTTCAGAGATGGTTGTCCTTCTGGACGTTTCTCCCATCTCCACAGAGGAACTCTGGAGCTCTGTCAGAGTGACCATCGGGTTCTTGGTCACCTCCCTGACCAAGGCCCTTCTCCCACGATTGTTCAGTTTGGCCGGGCGGCCAGCTCTAGGAAGAGTCTTGGTGGTTCCAAACTTCTTCCATTTCAGAATAATGGCGGCCACTGTGTTCTAGGGGACCTTAAATGCTGCAGAAATTTTTTGGTACCCTTCCACAGATATGTGCCTCATCACAATCCTGTTTCTGAGTTCTAGGACAATTCCTTCGACCTCATGACTTTTGCTCTGACATGCACTGTCAACTGTGGGACCTTATATAGACAGGTGTGTGCCTTTCCAAATCATGTCCAATCAATTGAATTTGCCACATGTGGACTCCAATCAAGTTGTAGAAACATCTCAAGGATGATCAATGGAAACAGGATGCACCTGAGCTCAATTTCGAGTCTCATAGCAAAGGGTCTGAATACTTACGTAAATAAAGTATTTCAGTTTTTAATATTTTATGGATTTGCAAAATAATTCTATAAAAACTGTTTTCGCTTTTTCATGATGGCGTATTGTGTGTAGATTGATGAGGATCTGTATTTATTTAATCAATTTTAGAATAAGGCTGTAACGTAACAAAATGTGGAAAAAGTCAAGGGGTCTGAATACTTTCTGAATGCACTGTATGCTATTACACTTTCACACATTAATCACTCTTCTACACATTGTAACCGTCAGACAGGACACACACACACACACACACACACACACACACACACACACACAGGACAAAGCGAGACAGACTGATGCATATAAAACAGAAGAGAGAAGAGAATAGAACTGCTTAACTTTCCCGAGAGGGAATTTCGGTTGGTCAATGGACTCCCAGCAGTCTCTTTCTGAAAAACAAATGTCAGCACAGGACTTTTCCTCAGAATACATTACAACAATGAAATTCATACATTTGAATCTCCTCGTGTAGACCTGCAGCTTTAAGTGAACTATGTGGAAGTTTTGTCTTCAGGCACAGTGATACCATTTCAGACCCATCATCTTTAAGTCTTCCTGATATGAGAGAGAAACAGGATCATGCCATAACGTGAGCCGGTCCCAGAATTAAAGTACATTAGTAAGTCAACAATAGAGATGTAAATTGATAGCTTCTGCATATGGCCAACTTGTAAACCTAGCTGTTTGTGGTGATAGTTTATTCCACACTGTAGATCTGGTATTCAATTCAGCTTAATTTACCTCAAACAGGCCTCACTGCAGAGCACGGCCCAATGGTAAGTCAAATAAGCAGTCTGAGAAACTGAACTAACACCCACATCACACAACTGAATATTTTATGGCAATGTTAGGCAATGTTCTCCTTTTTAATGAGAATTCTCACAAAGAATAACCAAAGACAAAATTGAGACGTTATGTTGATAGAAGTCTCACAATGTTCAAAATCATTCTATTCTATAATTAACTTTGTCGAGCTTCATGTCACACAGTTGAGAGAGCTGGAAATAGAAACATCCCCCTGGTAGAAGAGGGACCTGATCCTAGATGTGGTCCTCTGTAGCTCAATTGGTAGAGCATGGCGCTTGTAACGCCAGGGTAGTGGGTTCGATCCCCGGGACCACTCATACGTAAAAATGTATGCACACATGACTGTAAGTCACTTTGGATAACCTACATCTGATGCCCTCCTGATGAGATCACTGGTATAGATGAGGGCAGCAGCATCTATCCACAGCCATATATAGTGGAGGAGGTACAGTGCCTTGCTAAACTATTCATCCCCCTTGGCGTTTTTCCTATTTTGTTGCATTACAACCTGTAATTTACAGTGGGGGAAAAAAAATACTTATTTTCCACCATAATTTGCAAATAAATTCATTAAAAGTCCTACAATGTGATTTTCTGGATTTTTTTCCCTCAATTTGTCTGTCATAGTTGACGTGTACCTATGATGAAAATTACAGGCCTCTCTCATCTTTTTAAGTGGGAGAACTTGCACAATTGGTGGCTGACTAAACACTTTTTTTCCCCACTGTAAATTGATTTTTATTTGGATTTCATGTAATAGACATACACAAAATAGTCCAAATTGGTGAAGTGAAATGAAAAAAATAACTTGTTTCAAAAAAGTATAAAAAATAAATAATGGAAAAGTGGTGCGTGCATATGTATTCACCCCCTTTTTTATGAAGCCCCTAAATAAGATCTGGTGCAACCAATTACCTTCAGAAGTCACATAATTAGTTAAATAAAGTCCACCTGTGTGCAATCTAAGTTTCACATGATCTGTCACATGATCTCAGTATATATATACACCTGTTCTGAAAGGCCCCAGAGTCTGCAACAACACTAAGCAAGGGGCACCACCAAGGAAACGGCACCATGAAGACCAAGGAGCTCTCCAAACAGGTCAAGGACAAAGTTGTGGAGAAGTACAGATCAGGGTTGGGTTATAAAAAATATAAGAAACTTTAAACATCCCACAGAACACCATTAAATCCATTATTAAAAAATTGAAAGAATATGGCACCACAACAAACTTGCCAAGAGAGGGCTGCCCACCAAAACTCACGGACCAGGCAAGGACGGCATTAATCAGAGAGGCAACAAAGAGACCAAAGATAACCCTGAAGGAGCTGCAAAGCTCCACAGCGGAGATTGGAGTATCTGTCCATAGGACCACTTTAAGCCGTACACTCCACAGAGCTGGGCTTTACGGAAGAGTGGCCAGAAAAAAGCCATTCCTTAAAGGAATGTGGGAGACTCCCCAAACATATGGAAGAAGGTACTCTGGTCAGATGAGACTAAAATTGAGCTTTTTGGCCATCAAGGAAAACGCTATGTCTGGCACAAACCCAACACCTCATCACCCCGAGAACACCATCCCGATGTTTTTCATCGGCAGGGACTGTGAAACTGGTCAGAATTGAAGGAATGATGGCGCTAAATACAGGGAGATTCTTGAGGGAAACCTGTTTCAGTCTTCCAGAGATTTGAGACTGGGACGGAGGTTCACCTTTCAGCAGGACAATGACCCTAAGCATACTGCTAAAACAACACTCGAGTGGTTTAAGAGGAAACATTTAAATGTATTGGAATGGCCTAGTCAAAGCCCAGACCTCAATCCAATTGAGAATCTGTGGTATGAATTAAAGATTGCTGTACACCAGCTGAACCCATCCAACTTGAAGGAGCTGGAGCAGTTTTACCTTGAAGAATAGGCAACAATCCCAGTGGCTAGATGTGCCAAGCTTATAGAGACATACCCCAAGAGACTTGCAGCTGTAATTGCTGCAAAAGGTGGCTCTACAAAGTATTGACTTTGTGGGGGGTGAATAGTTATACACGCTCAAGTTTTCAGTTTTTTTGTCTTATTTCTTGTTGGTTTCACAAGAATAAATATTTAGCATCTTCAAAGTGGTAGGCATGTTGTGTAAATCAAATGATACAAACCCCCCAAAAAATCCATTTTAATTCCAGGTTGTAAGGTAACAAAATAGGAAAAATGCCAAGGGGGGTGAATACTTTCGCAAGCCACTGCAGCAGCTATCCACAGCCAGGGGGGAAGGTATCTACATAGGATAAGGAGTTTTTCCAGACCATGTCACCTGACCCTAACTCACTGTGAGTTTTTATTTTTTTTTGGTCATGTCAAAGTTCCTGACCCTATGTCTTGAGGTCATTTAGCACCAAACACACACACACAATTGAGTTGAGATGGATTTGTAAATGATGCATTTAAAAGTGGACAGGATATTCATTGTAAAATGGGAAAGGTTCTCACAAGTAGTCCCAGGGAGACAAAGGGCTGTTTGCCACAGCATTCTTCAATTAGGTGTGGCAGCGCCTCTACACTTGATTTAGTTTAATCAAATATATCGACGCATAGTTTTAAAAAGAGGGGCAAAGTGCTGTTTTTTTTTTAGACCGATTTGCCTCATGATTTGTCAATTTGCGCACAATTTCTCTGTCCCTCACATCGGAGCTGCAGGCTCTTTGCATACCTGATGCAAACCTGCATAAAACAAGCTCAGCCCTGTGAGGTTTATGGTACAATCATGTTGCTTTCTCTGTGTCTGTGTATAGGAAGCCCTCCTAGTCCTTCTTTAAAATATAATTCATATGAACAAGTACAACGTTGCTGCAGTTTGACAGGGTTTTCATCCTCCCCAAGGCCAAGAGTTTTTCCAGGATTTTGTTTAATTTTTTTAAATACACGTGACCTGATTAGAAAAACTCTGGTCACATCATAGCCCATATTTAACCTTTTTTTTTTTTTTTTTTTACAACAGATTAAATAACGTTTTACTTGGTTAGGTTACCAGATCAGGAAAAACTAAGGCCCCAGATTTTTTTGTTTTGTTTTGTTTTTCGCCACACCAATCTGGGACCTGTGGTGACACCTCTGAATAGTCCACTGCAAAGGGGATAGGGTCCCATTTGGGATGCAGACCATGTTGTGTAAAGCAGCTAGGCATTAGCACAGACACAGCATCATCATCACCTTCTGTCTGAATCACTCTGTTTGGAAGTCGATTTGACTTTTTACTTGGCTCTGCCTATGGTAGCTTTTCAGCTGCTTTACGCTTCTAAGATTCTAAGATTCTAAGATCTAAGATTCTATCAGTCATAGAATCATGATGAAACATGTATTTATAAAGAGAAGGAGTGTAGCATGAGGGCATTGGTCTCTAGTGCTGAGGGTTGAGTTTCTAAAATGTCTACCCACATAATTTCATGAATTATAACACCCCTTATCACATTTCCTTTGTCATTGGATTTTTTTGTCACCTTCACATTTAAAAAATGTCTTTAAGCTAAAACGGATACTGATTGATATTGATCCGGCCTTGAAAAAAAGATGAGTATCTCAAAACACAAATACAAATCACCTCTTTGTTTATGCCCTGCGATGCAGTCACGAGTTGGACGGATCCAAGAGCAAACGGTCAATATAGGTCAGTGAGGTAGAGCTGGGTGCAACAACTTCCACCAAACATTCTCACACACTAGTGGCCTTGACCAGGTCAGGTACCGTTTTAGCCTGGTTCAAACAGACTGACCGCTGAGTTCACCATTGTTTTACAGATCTGTCTGGTTTCACCAGGCTAGCAATGGTTAAAAGGTAACTACAAAACGCATAGCTGACATACTTCTGACTGAATTATGAATAGTAGACTATCGACCAGATTCTTTGTTTGTAAAGCTACAGTCCACAGCCCTGTCCTGCCCTGTCCAGCCCTGTCCAGCCCTGTCCTGCCCTGTCCTGTCCTGTCCTGCCCTGTCCAGCCCTGTCCAGCCCTGTCCTGCCCTGTCCTGTCCTGTCCTGCCCTGTCCAGCCCTGTCCAGCCCTGTCCCTCTCTGTCCAGCCCTGTTCAGCCCTGTCCAGCCCTGTCCTGCCCTATCCTGTCCCTCTCTGTCCAGCCCTGTTCAGCCCTGTCCCTCCCTGTCCAGCCCTGTTCAGCCCTGTCCTGCCCTGTCTAGCCCTGTCCAGCCCTGTCCCTCTCTGTCCAGCCCTGTTCAGCCCTGTCCAGCCCTGTCCTGCCCTGTCCAGCCCTGTTCAGCCCTGTCCAGCCCTGTCCTGCCCTATCCTGTCCCTCCCTGTCCAGCCCTGTCCAGCCCTGTCCAGCCCTGTCCCTCCCTGTCCAGCCCTGTTCAGCCCTGTCCAGCCCTGTCCTGCCCTATCCTGTCCCTCCCTGTCCAGCCCTGTCCTGTCCCTCCCTGTCCTGCCCTGTCCAGCCCTGTCCTGCCCTGTCCAGCCCTGTCCAGCCCTGTCCAGCCCTGTCCTTCCCTCTCCTGTCCCTCCCTGCCTGCCCTGTCCTGTCCAGCCCTATCCAGCCCTCTCCTGTCCTGCCCTGTCCTGTCCAGCCCTATCCAGCCCTCTCCTGTCCAGCCCTGTCCTGCCCTGTTCAGCCCTGTCCAGCCCTGTCCAGCCCTATCCAGCCCTCTCCTGTCCAGCCCTGTCCTGCCCTGTTCAGCCCTGTCCAGCCCTGTCCAGCCCTATCCAGCCCTCTCCTGTCCTGCCCTGTCCAGCCCTCTCCTGTCCTGCCCTGTCCTGTCCGATCAGTGCAGATGAAGGACAGGGGAGCAGAAGCCAGTTTAGCCTATTGAGATGCATCCAAGTTTAGTCACCACTTGCCCGGCTACCCAGACCCCTTGCTCCGGCCAAACGCTACACCACGCCTCGGACGTTAGCTTCCTCCCCGACCCTTCACCGACTGCAAACACATTCGGGGCTGTCTGATTCGTCCAGAAACTGATGGGTTGGGCCAGAGCCAGAACATACGTGGGTAGAATGTGTCATTGGCTTTGATACTCTGATAACCTGCCTGAATGACTACCGACCCGTAGCACTGACGTCTGTAGCCATGAAGTGCTTTGAAAGGCTGGTCATGGCTCACATCAACACCATTATCCCAGAAACCCTAGACCCACTCCAATTTGCATACCGCCCCAACAGATCCACAGATGATGCAATCTCTATTGCACTCCACACTGCCCTTTCCCACCTGGACAAGAGGAACACCTACGTGAGAATGCTATTCATTGACTACAGCTCAGCATTCAACACCATAGTGCCCTCAAAGCTCATCACTAAGCTAAGGATCCTGGGACTAAACACCTCCCTCTGCAACTGGATCCTGGTCTTCCTGACAGGCCGCCCCCAGGTGGTAAGGGTAGGTAACAACACATATGCCACACTGATCCTCAACACGGGGGCCCCTCAGGGGTGCGTGCTCAGTCCCCTCCTGTACTCCCTGTTCACCCATGACTGCATGGCCAGGCACGACTCCAACACCATCATTAAGTTTGCCGACGACGCAACAGTGGTAGGCCTGATCACTGACAACGATGAGACAGCCTATAGGGAGGAGGTCAGAGACCTGGCCATGTGGTGCCAGGATAACAACCTCTCCCTCAACGTGACCAAGACAAAGACTGAGCACGCCCCCATTCTCATCGACGGTGCTGTGGTGGAACAGGTTGAGAGCTTCAAGTTCCTTGGTGTCCACATCACCAACGAACTATCATGGTCCAAACACACCAAGACAGTCGTGAAGAGGGCACGACAAAGCCTATTCCCCCTCAGGAGACTGAGAAGATTTGGCATGGGTCCTCAGATCCTCAAAAAGTTCTACAGCTGCACCATCGAGAGCATCCTGACTGGTTGCATCACTGCCTGGTATGGCAACTGCTCGGCCTCCGACCGGTTTAGGCACTACAGAGGGTAGTGCGTACGGCCCAGTACATCACTGGGGCCAAGCTTCCTGTCATCCAGGACCTCTATACCAGGCGTTGTCAGAGGAAGGCCCTCAAAATTGTCAAAGACTCCAGCCACCCTAGTCATAGACTGTTATCTCTGGTACCGGAGTGCCAAGTCTAGGTCCAAAAGACTTCTCAACAGCTTCTACCCCCAAGCTATAAGACTTCTAAACAGCTAATCATGGCTACCCAGACTATTTGCACTGCCCCCCCCACCCTTATATTTTTACGCTGCTGCTACTCTGTTAATTATTTATGCATAGTCACTTTAACTCTACCCACATGTACATATTACTTCAACTACCTCAACTAGCCGGTGCCCCCGCATAATGACTCTGCACCGGTACCCCCCTGTATATATAGCCTCCCTACTGTTATTTTATTTTACTTTTGCAAAAAAAATTCTCAACACTTTTTTGTTTTATTCTACTTTTTTTATTAAAAATAAATGCATTGTTGGTTAAGGGCTGTAAGTAAGCATTTCACTGTAATGTCTGCACCTGTTGTATTCGACGCATGTGGCCAATAAAATGTGATTTGATTTGAATGGTCAGAGACGATCCAATCGCTGATGACTTTGTTTTGTACAACCACCCTTCGTGCCCCTCGTCACCACAAACAACTATCATTGATGGCAGTCTCAGACTAAAGTTGTTAGATTAATTTGTATTTTAAGAATAATGACTAAAGGATTTCACCCCAAATACAGTATAAATGTTAGAATTATCATGTAGTGTCAACCCACTAACAGAGGGGGCGGTACTAACCATTCAAGGGGGAAGGGGAAGGCGGAAACTGTTTAGAAAAGCCACCTAAAGGTGGGAGGAGTCAAGTCCAGGAGGTATAAAACGGAGTGTATGTGTTTTTGGCGTCAGAGCTCTCCATGAATAAATATACAGATAATACTTGTGGGTTGTGGACCTTAAATCATTGATGATTAAAACCAGAGCCTTACAACCTCTGGTAATGATTCAAGCTTAGGTTGAATTAGAGATAGAAATTCACATGACAAAGTATGTAGCGAACGACAGAGCAGCGGAAGAATTTACTGTGAGTCATCACTTAGGCTAGCTCATCTGTCCCATGGTGACGTCAACTTCCCGAACATTTGTAACCGACACATCCGGAGTGACAAGCTGCCTTCTGTCAGGGACATACTTGGAGTATTAAAATATACTGTGTGATACACACCTCCACCACCTAGCTATACACCATCCCCATGTAACATACACTATATACACAGTAGTATGTGGACACCCCTTCAAATTAGTGGATTCGGCTAGTTCAGCCACACCCGTTGCTGACAGGTGTATAAAATCGAGCACACAGCCAAGCAATCTCCATAGACAAAACATTGGTAGTAGAATGGCCTTACTGAAGAGCTCAGTGACTTTCAACGTGCCACCATCATAGGATGCCACCTTTCCAACAAGTCAGTTCGTCACATTTCTGCCCTGCTAGAGCTGCCACGGTCAACTGTAAGTGCTATTATTGTGAAGTGGAAACATTTAGGAGCAACAACGGCTCAGCCGCGAAGTGGTAGGCCACACAAGCTCACAGAACGGACCGCCGAGTGCTGAAGCGCGTAGCGCGTAAAAATCGTCTGTCCTCGGTTGCAACACTCACTACTGAGTTCAAAATTGCCTCTGGAAGCAACGTCAGCACAAGAACTGTTTGTCGGGAACTTAATGAAATGGGTTTCCATGGCCGAGCAGCTGCACACAAGCCTAAGATCACCATGCGCAATGCCATGCGTCGGCTGGAGTGGTGTAAAGCTTGCTGCCATTGGACTCTGGAACAGGGAAACGCGTTCTCTGGAGTGATGAATCACGCTTCACCATCTGGCAGTCCGACGGACGAATCTGGGTTTGGTGGATGCCAGGAGAACGCTATCTGCCCCAATGCATAGTGCCAAATGTAAAGTTTAGTGAAGGAGGAATAATGGTCTGGGGCTGTTTTTCATGGTTCGGGCTCTTTAGTTCCAGTGAAGGGAAATCTTTGGGATGAATTGGAACGCCGACTTCGAGCCAGGCCTAATCGCCCAACATCAGTGCCCAACCTCACTAATGTTCTTGTGGCTGAATAGAAGCAAGTCCCTGCAGCAATGTTCCAACATCTAGTGGAAAGCCTTCCCAGAAGAGTGGATGCTGTTATAGCAGCAAAGGGGCGACAAACTCCATATTAATGCCCATAATTTTGGAATGAGATGTTCGACGAGCAGGTGTCCACATACTTTTGGTCATGTGGTGTATGCTCCAGAGAGAGTTCAGTAGCAGCCTCAGACTCCAGAGACTAGTGTCCCAGTCCCCCATAGAGCTGTACAACCGGAATGTCTTAGTGGTCAGAGCTGCAGTGACTTCCAGCCCCAGTCCCCTTCACACTCACAGCTCTGGAACTGGAATGTGTGAGCTCTGGAACTGGAATGTGTGAGCTCTGGAAAGCTCGGGAACTGGAATGTGTGAGCTCTGGAACTGGAATGTGTGAGCTGAGAACTGGATGTGTGAGCTCTGGAACTGGAATGTGTGAGCTCTGGAACTGGAATGTGTGAGCTCTGGAACTGGAATGTGTGAGCTCTGGAACTGGAATGTGTGAGCTCTAGAACTGGAATGTGTGAGCTCTGGAACTGGAATGTGTGAGCTCTGGAACTGGAATGTGTGTGAGCTCTAGAACTGGAATGTGTGAGCTCTGGAACTGGAATGTGTGAGCTCTAGAACTGGAATGTGTGAGCTCTGGAACTGGAATGTGTGAGCTCTGGAACTGGAATGTGTGAGCTCTGGAACTGGAATGTGTGAGCTCTAGAACTGGAATGTGTGAGCTCTAGAACTGGAATGTGTGAGCTCTAGAACTGGAATGTGTGAGCTCTAGAACTGGAATGTGTGAGCTCTAGAACTGGAATGTTGGTGGATTAAGAGTGTCGGGTCTTGAAACACGTCCATGGCATACGCTGACATTCTTTGCCGTACATATATCACTGCCAGCATGGGATGCAGTATGTCAGACATGTCACTCTCAATGACACTGTGCCATCCACTGCTGTGGTCTGCTGTGATGGTGGTCTCTCTCTCTATGCCCTGGAAAACCTGAGCTCTTCATGCACAGCACACAATGAGAGGAAGGCGCATTGGCCCGATTCAGACTTGAGATAAGTCATTTAAACATGGACTTAAGTCAACTTATCTCAAGTCTGAACAGTAAATATAAACATGGACATAATGTTGTTTCTATGACTTCTTACTTCAATGTCTAGCAGCTGCTGCAACAGTCCATTTGGGAGCTGTATTTCACGGGTGATATTTCATAAATACAGACATTCAGAACACATTCAACTCTGTGTGTGTTTGAATACAATTATTGTTTCAGGGTGTAACACAATTATTCAATACAGAGAAATCAGACTTCAAAACACCAAATAAGGTCAGGAAATAAGACAACACTTGTTTCATGCTTTCACGTGTAAACATGTACTTTTGAAAACATTCTGAACATTTAGTAATTTCATTTCTAAATATTAACACCAAATGGCACCATAAATATAATGTTAAGCACAGTATTGACCTGCTAATGAACCCTTTGCACTTGGTATTGCAAAACAAGATAAAAACGTGTCCAAAACGGCTCCCTATTTCCTACGTAGTGCACTACTTTCGACCAGGATCCATAGTAGGCCCTGTAGTGTACTATATAGGGAGTAGGACACCCATTTGGGATGCAGCAACAGTCATAGACACATCTCAGTTCCTCCCGTACACAGCATTTGCGGTCTTTACATCCTGAATGGGGGAGATAAGATAAGAGTGGCTTTCTCTTCCCTACAGTGGCTTGCGAAAGTATTCACCCCCCTTGGCATTTTTCCTATTTTGTTGCCTTACAACCTGGAATTAAAATGGATCATTTGATTTACCACTTTGAAGATGCAAAATAATTGTTTTGGGTGAAACAAACAAGAAATAAGACACAAAAACTGAAAACATGAGCGTGCATAACTATTCACCCCCCCAAAGTCAATACTTTGTAGAGCCACCTTCTGCAGCAATTACAGCTGCAATTACTATAAGCTTGGCACATCTAGCCACTGGGATTTTTGCCCATTCTTCAAGGCAAAACTGCTCCAGCTCCTTCAAGTTGGATGGGTTCCACTGGTGTACAGCAATCTTTAAGTCATACCACAGATTCTCAGTTGGATTGTGGTCTGGACTTTGACTAGGCCATTCCAAGACATTTAAATGTTTCCCCTTAAACCACTTCAGTGTTGCTTTAGCAGTATGTTTAGGGTCATTGTCCTGCTGGAAGGTGAACCTCTGTCCCAGTCTCAAATCTCTGGAAGACTGAAAACGGTTTCCCTCAACAATTTCCCTGTATTTAGCGCCATCCATCATTCCTTCAATTCTGACCAGTTTCCCAGTCCCTGCCGATGAAAAAAAAAAAAAAAACATGGTGTTCTCGGGGTGATGAGAGGTGTTGGGTTTGCGCCAGACATAGCGTTTTCCTTGATGGCCAAAAAGCTCAATTTTAGTCTCATCTGACCAGAGTACCTTCTTCCATTTGTTTGGGGAGTCTCCTACATGCCTTTTGGTGAACACCAAACGCTTATTTTCTTCTTTAAGCAATGGATTTTTTCTGGCCACTCTTCTGTAAAGCCCAGCTCTGTGGAGTGTATGGCTTAAAGTGGTCCTATGGACAGATACTCCAATCTCCGCTGTGGAGCTTTGCAGCTCCTTCAGGGTTATCTTTGGTCTCTTTGTTGCCTCTCTGATTAATGCCCTCCTTGCCTGGTCGTGAGTTTTGGTGGGCGGCCCTCTCTTGGCAGGTTTGTTGTGGTGCCATATTCTTTCCATTTTAAATAATGGTTTAATGGTGCTCTGTGGGAGGTTCAAAGTTTTGGATATTTTTTTATAACCCAACCCTGATCTGTACTTCTCCACAACTTTGTCCCTGACCTGTTTGGAGAGCTCCTTGGTCTTCATGGTGCCGCTTGCTTGGTGGTGCCCCTTGCTTAGTGGTGTTGCAGACTTTATTTAACTAATTATGTGACTTCTGAAGGTAATTGGTTGCACCAGATCTTATTTAGGGGCTTCATAGCAAAGGGGGTGAATACAATACCACTTTTCCGTTATTTAATTTTTAGAATTTTTTGAAACAAGTACATTTTTTCATTCCACTTCACCAATTTGGACTATTTTGTGTATGTCCATTACATGAAATCCAAATAAAAATCAATTTAAATTACAGGTTGTAATGCAACAAAATAGGAAATTCACCAAAGGGGGATGAATACTTTTGCAAGGCACTGTATATAGTGCACTACTTTTGACAAGAGGACTATGGGCCCTGATCAAAAGTAGTGGACGATAGTGTACACAATGTATAGGTCCCGTGTATCTCAGTTGGTAGACCACAGCACTTGGGTTGTGGGTTCGATTCCCACAGGGGACCATTACGAAAAAAATTATTAAAATGTCTGCAGTCGCTCTGGATAAGAGCATCTGCTAAATAACTAAAAAATGTATGCCGGTGATTTGGGATGCAGGCTTTCTAGTCGTTACGCCTTGCTAAAGGAATCTTTGCCGGGACAGGATGACATCATGCAGAATTTATTTGTGGGAGGCTGGGAGGATGACGCGTCAGTGGTGGCATGCTTGCTGGAGGCAGGCAAGACTACTGCCCACTGTCTGCCCACTGTCTGCCTGCTTGGCTGGCTGATCAAGCTTAATCCATCTCAGGCCGAGATTCAATACGATCACGGGATGTAGACAATGCAGCTTTTAAAGGCAATGTTGCCATGTTCGCGGAGAGCGCATTCACAGTGAACACTGTATGTCTGCTCATTCAAAAGAATTACCATTAAAAAAACGTTTAGTCAGCTGTCCAGCTGTTCTATGGATAGAATCCTCAGTTAAATATGTATCAGATCAAAGTGGAGAATGTTGAAAAGGTTCCATATTACCGTTTATAACCCTATAGCCAAAATGCAAACACACTGTACATGGTCACCACCGTACCTGTTATTACCTGTGAGAGTTTTACTCATACACTGTGAAACCAATATACAGGTAACTGCCAAAATAAAGGAAACACTTGAGTAAATGAGGAATACAAAGCATTTATTGAAAGCAGGTGCTTCCACACAGGTGTGGTTCCTGAGTTCATAAAGTAATTAACATCCCATCATGCTTAGGGTCATGTATACAAATGCTGGGCAGGCCATTATTTTGGCTACCATGGCTATGCCCCCATAGGATGACAATGTCCCCTATCCACAGGGCACGAGTGGTCACTGAATGTTTTGATGAGCATGAAAATGATGTAATCCGTATGCCACGGCCGTCTCAGTCACCAGATCTCAACCCAATTGAACACTTATGAGAGATTCTGGAGCGGCGCCTGAGACAGTGTTTTACACCACCATCAACAAAAATCCAAATTATGGAATTCCTTGTGGAAGAATGGTGTCTCATCCCTCCAATAGAGTTGCAGACACTTGGAGAATCTATGCCAAGGTGCATTGAAGCTGTTCTTGCTCGTGGTGGCGCATGTGTGCGTGTGTGTGTCAGTGTGTCTGTGTGTGTGTCTGTCTGTGTGTGTGTGTGTGTGTGTGTGGTGTGTGTGTGTCTGTGTGTGTCTGTGTGTCTGTGTCTGTGTGTGTGTTTGTGTGTCTGTGTGTCTGTCTGTGTGTCTGTGTGTCTGTCTGTGTGTCTGTGTCTGTGTCTGTCTGTGTGTGTTTGTGTGTGTGTGTCTGTCTGTGTCTGTGTGTGTGTCTGTGTGTGTGTGTCTGTGTCAGTCTGTGTGTCTGTGTCTGTCTGTCTGTCTGTCTGTCTGTCTGTCTGTCTGTCTGTCTGTGTGTGTCTGTCTGTCTGTCTGTCTGTGTGTGTGTGTGTGTGTGTGTGTGTGTGTGTCTGTCTGTGTCTGTGTGTGTGTGTCTGTGTGAGTCTGTGTGTCTGTGTGTCTGTGTGTCTGTGTCTGTGTCTGTGTCTGTCTGTGTGTGTTTGTGTGTGTGTGTGTCTGTCTGTGTCTGTGTGTGTGTCTGTGTGTGTGTGTGTGTCTGTGTGAGTCTGTCTGTCTGTCTGTCTGTCTGTCTGTCTGTCTGTCTGTCTGTCTGTCTGTCTGTGTCTGTCTGTCTGTCTGTCTGTCTGTGTGTCTGTGTGTGTTTGTGTGTGTGTGTGTCTGTCTGTGTCTGTGTGTGTGTCTGTGTGTGTGTGTCTGTGTGAGTCTGTGTGTCTGTCTGTCTGTCTGTCTGTCTGTCTGTCTGTCTGTCTGTCTGTCTGTCTGTCTGTCTGTCTGTCTGTCTGTCTGTCTGTCTGTCTGTGTCTGTCTGTCTGTCTGTCTGTCTGTCTGTCTGTCTGTCTGTCTGTCTGTCTGTCTGTCTGTCTGTCTGTCTGTCTGTCTGTCTATCCTAGAGCCTCCCTCCTAGAACCAGAACAAGGACCAAGGGAGCTGCGTCTCTATGGCAACTATTACTAATGTATTTTTCCAGTCACACTCCTCAGCAGGAGAATCTAGACTACTGATCTCAGATGGTGTGTGTGTGTGCTCGTACCTGTGTGTGTGTGTTTGTGTGTGTGTGTTGCTGTCTCTTGAGAGAGAGAGACCACTTCTCCAATCTTTTTGGCCCTATAACAAAGAACAAACAGCAAATAAATATACATGATCAAATGCAAATCTTAGACTCAACTATTAAAGACTACCAGAACCCACTGGATTCTCCAATTACATTGAATGAACTACAGGACAAAATACAAACCCTCCAACCCAAAAAGGCCTGTGGTGTTGATGGTATTCTCAATGAAATGATAAAATATACAGACCACAAACTCCAATTGGCTATACTTAAACTCTTTAACATCATCCTTAGCTCTGGCATCTTCCCCAATATTTGGAACCAAGGACTGATCACCCCAATCCACAAAAGTGGAGACAAATTTGACCCCAATAACTACCGTGGGATATGCGTCAACAGCAAACTTGGGAATATCCTCTGCATTATCATTAACAGCAGACTAGTTCATTTCCTCAGTGAAAACAATGTACTGAGCAAATGTCAAATTAGCTTTTTAGCAAATTACCGTACGGCACACCACGTATTCACCCTGCACACCCTAATTGACAAACAAACAAACCAAAACAAAGGCAAAGTCTTCTCATGCTTTGTTGATTTCAAAAAAGCTTTTGACTCAATTTGGCATGAGGATCTGCTTTACAAATGGATGGAAGTGGGATTGGGGGAAAAAACATAAGACATTATAAAATCCATGTACACAAACAACAAGTTTGCGGTTACAATTGGCAAAAAACACACACATTTCTTTCCACAGGGCCGTGGGGTGAGACAGGGATGCAGTTTAAGCCCCACCCTCTTCAACATTTATATCAACAAATTGGCGAGGGCACTAGAACAGTCTGCAGCACCCGGCCTCACCCTACTAGAATCTGAAGTAAAATGTCTACTGTTTGCTGATGATCTGGTGCTTCTGTCATCAACCAAGGAGGGCCTACAGCAGCACCTAGATCTTCTGCACAGATTCTGTCAGACCTGGGCCCTGACAGTAAATCTCAGTAAGACAAAAATAATGGTGTTCCAAAAAAGGTCCAGTTGCCAGGACCACAAATACAAATTCCATCTAGACACCGTTGACCTACAGCACACAAAAAACTATACATACCTCTGCCTAATCATCAGAGCCACAGGTAACTTCCACAAAGCTGTGAACGATCTGATAGACAAGGCAAGAAGGGCCTTCTATGCCATCAAAAGGAACACAAAATTTGACATACCAATTAGGATCTGGCTAAAATACTTGAATCAGTTATAGAACCCATTGACCTTTATGGTTGTGAGGTCTGGGGTCCACTCACCAATCAAGAATTCACAAAATGGGACAAACACCAAATTCAGACTCTGCATGCCGAATTCTGCAAAAATATCCTCCATGTACAGCGAAAAACATCAAATAATGCATGCAGAGCAGAATTAGGCAGATACCCGCTAATTATCAAAATCCAGAAAAGAGCCGTTAAATTATATAACCACTTAAAAGGAAGCGATTCCCAAACCTTCCGTAACAAAGCCATCACCTACAGAGAGATGAACTTGGAGAAGAGTCCCCTAAGTAGGCTGGTCCTGGGGCTCTGTTCACAAACACAAACAGACCCCACAGAGCCCCAAGACAACAACAACAACACAATTAGACCCAACCAAATCATGAGAAAACAAAAAGATAATTACTTGACAAATTGGAAAGAATTAACAAAAAAACAGAGCAAACTAGAATGCTTTTTGCCCCTAAACAGAGAATACCTGACCACTGTGACTGACCCAAACTTAAGGAAAGCTTTGACTATGTACAGACTCAGTGAGCATAGTCTTGCTATTGAGAAAGGCCGCCGTAGGCAGACCTGGCTCTCAAGAGAAGACAGACTATGTGCACACTGCCCACAAAATGAGGTGGAAACTGAGCTGCACTTCCTAACCTCCTGCCAAATGTATGACCATATTAGAGACACATACTGTATATTCCCTCAGATTACAGCGATCCACAAAGAATTAGAAAACAAACCCAATTTTGATAAACTCCCTTATCTACTGGGTGAAATACCACAGTGTGCCATCACAGCAGCAAGATTTGTGACCTGTTGCCATGAAAAAAAGGCAACCAGTGAAGAACAAACACCATTGTAAATATAACCCATATTTATGTTGATTTATTTTCCCATTTGTACTTTAACTATTTGCACATCGTTTACAACACTGTATATAGACATAATATGACATTTGAAATGTCTTTATTCTTTTGGAACTTCTGAGTGTAATGTTTACTGTTTATTTCACTTTTGTTTACTATCTACTTCACTTGCTTTGGCAATGTTAACATACGTTTCCCATGCCAATAAAGCCCTTCAATTGAATTGAATTGAGAGAGAGAGAGAGAGACAGAGAGAGAGAGAGAGAGAGAGAGAGAGAGAGAGAGAGAGAGAGAGAGAGAGACAGAGAGAGACAGAGAGAGACAGAGAGAGACAGAGAGAGACAGAGAGAGAGAGACTAATGCTACAATGGTATAGAGGGAGGCACCAGATCAATATTTACATTTTACATTTACGTCATTTAGCTTTTATCCAGAGCGACTTACAGTTAGTGAGGGCATACATTTTCATACTGGCTCCCCATGGGAAAAGAACCCACAACCCTGGCGTTGCAACTGAGCTACACGGGGCCCGAGGCATAGAGGGAGGTCCAGTGGCACCAGATCAATGTGCAGGGGAACGAGGTATTTGATGTAGATATGTACATTACCAGTCAAATGTTTGGACACACCTACTCACTCCAGGGTTTTTCTTTATTTTTACTATTTGCTACATTATAGAATAATAGTGAAGACATCAAAACTACAAAATAACACATATCATGTCATGTATTAACCAAAAAAGTGTTAAACAAATCAATATATATTTTATATTTGAGATACTTCAAAGTATCCACCCTTTGCCTTGATGACAGCTTTACACACTCTTGGCATTCTCTCAACCAGGTTCATGAGGTAGTCACCTGGAATGCATTTCAATAAACAGATGTGTCTTGTTCAAAGTTAGTTTGTGGAATGTCTTTCCTTCTTAATGCGTTTGAGCCAATCAGTTGTGTTGTGACAAGGTAGGGGTGGTATACAGAAGATAGTCCTATTTGGTAAAAGACCAAGTCCATATTATGGCAAGAACAGCTCAAATAAGCAAAGAGAAACAACAGTCCATCATTACTTTAAGACATGAAGGTCAGTCAAACCGTAAAATGTCAAGAACTTTGAGTTCTTCAAGTGCAGTCGCAAAAACATTCAAGCGCTATGATGAAACTGGCTCTCATGAGGACCCCCACAGGAATGGAAGACCCAGAGTTACCTCTGCTGCAGAGGATAAGTTCATTAGAGTTACCAGCCTCAGAAATTGCAGCCCAAATAAATGCTTCACAGAGTTCAAGTAACAGACACATCTCAACATCAACTGTTCAGAGGAGACTGCGTGAATCAGGCCATCATGGTCGAATTGCTGCAAAGAAACCACTACTAAAGGACACCAATAATAAGAAGAGACTTGCTTGGACAAACACGAGCAATGGACATTAGACTGGTGGATATCTGTCTTTTGGTCTGATGAGTCCAAATTTGAGATTTTTGGTTCCAACCGCCATGTCTTCATGAACCGCAGAGTAGGTAAACGGATGATCTCCACATGTGTGGTTCCCACCGTGAAGCATGGAGGAGGAGGTGTGATGGTGTGGGGGTGCTTTGCTGGTGACACTGTCTGTGATTTATTTAGAATTCAAGGCACACTTAACCAGCATGGCTACCCAGCATTCTGCAGCGATACGCCATCCCATCTGGTTTGCGCTTTGTGGGACTATCATTTGTTTTTCAACAGGACAATGACCCAACACACCTCCAGGCTGTATAAGGGCCATTTGACCAAGATGGAGAGTGATGGAGTGCTGCATCAGATGACCTGTCCTCCACAATCCCCCGACCTCAACCAAATTGAGATGGTTTGGGATGAGTTGGACTGCAGAGTGAAGGATTAGCAGCCAACAAGTGCTCAGCATATGTGGGAACTCCTTCAAGACTGTTGGAAAAGCATTTCAGGGGAAGCTGGTTCAGAGAATGCCAAGAGTGTGCAAAGCTGTCATCAAAAGGGTGGCTACTTTGAAGAATGTCAAATATAAAATATATTTTGATTCGTTTAACACTTCGTTTTGGTTACTACATGATACCATATGTGTTTTTTCATAGTTTTGATGTCTTCACTATTATTCTACAATGTAGAAAATAGTAAAAATTAAGAAAAAACCCTTGAATGAGTAGGTGTGTCCAACCTTTTGACTGGTACTGTACATATAGGCAGGGGATATATAATATAGTGCACTACTTTTTGACCAGAGCTCTATAGGCCTTGCTCAAAAGTAGTGCACTACATAGGGAATAGGGTGCCATTTGGGACGCAACCAACGTCAGGGACAGACACTTCTCAGTCTGCTGTTTCAGTCTGTTTCTCCTTGACTATCAAAACAGTTACTGTATCAGGGAAGTAGGCAACAATTCACGTGTAAGCAGTTGACAACAAACCTAAGGAGGGGAATGTGTGTACGCTGCTGATATGAACTAATATATGACACTAAATGCAATAATTACTTCATTGCAAAAATGTACTTTTGTTTCTTGTAACGTAACTTTTGTTTTGTTTTCTTCACAGTAAAGGAGTAGTGACACTACAGTCTGGCTTTTACATTTTTTTTTTTTTTTTTTAAATATATATTTCCCTTTATTACTTTCCAACCCCACCACCCCTTCCCTAATTGGAGTAAACTAGTGAACAACAATGCTTAGGCCTCTACTTCCAGCTTATACATACTATATACATTTTTATGGACACAGTCAATTTTACAATAATTATATTTTTGTTTTTACTCCTGAACTTCCTCTACCCTCAGCCTCTCTGATAATTTTCATGATGTCCATCCGGTTTGCTTCTATATGCCATATCTTTCTAACTGTGCTCTTTCACAAAAGCTCTCAACCTATAACCTATATACACTGCTCAAAAAAATAAAGGGAACACTAAAATAACACATCCTAGATCTGAATGAATAAAATAATCTCATTAAATACTTTTTTCTTTACATAGTTGAATGTGCTGACAACAAAATCACACAAAAATTATCAATGGAAATCAAATTTATCAACCCATGGAGGTCTGGATTTGGAGTCACACTCAAAATTAAAGTGGAAAACCACACTACAGGCTGATCCAACTTTGATGTAATGTCCTTAAAAAACAAATCAAAATGAGGCTCAGTTGTGTGTGTGGCCTCCACGTGCCTGTATGACCTCCCTACAACGCCTGGGCATGCTCCTGATGAGGTGGCGGATGGTCCCCTGAGGGATCTCCTCCCAGACCTGGACTAAAGATCCGCCAACTCCAGGACACTCTGTGGTGCAACGTGGCGTTGGTGGATGGAGCGAGACATGATGTCCCAGATGTGCTCAATTGGATTCAGGTCTGGGGAATGGGCGGTCCATAGCATCAATGCCTTCCTCTTGCAGGAACTGCTGACACATTCCAGCCACATGAGGTCTAGCATTGTCTTGCATTAGGAGGAACCCAGGGCCAACCGCACCAGCATATGGTCTCACAAGGGGTCTGAGGATCTAATCTCAGTACCTAATGGCAGTCAGGCTACCTCTGACGAGCACACGGAGGGCTGTGCGGCCCCCCAAAGAAATACCACCCCACACATTGGCGAATTTGCCAATCTTGGTGTTCTCTCGCAAATGCCAAACGTCCTGCACGGTGTTGGGCTGTAAGCACAACCCCCACCTGTGGACGTCGGGCCCTCATACCACCCTCATGGAGTCTGTTTCTGACCGTTTGTGCAGACACATGCACATTTGTGGCCTGCTGGAGGTCATTTTGCAGGGCTCTGGCAGTGCTCCTCCTGCTCCTCCTTGCACAAAGGCGGAGATAGCAGTCCTGCTGCTGGGTTGTTGCCCTCCTACGGCCTCCTCCACGTCTCCTGATGTACTGGCCTGTCTCCTGGTAGCGCCTCCATGCTCTGGACACTACGCTGACAGACACAGCAAACCTTCTTGCCACAGCTCGCATTGATGTGCCATCCTGGATGAGCTGCACTACCTGAGCCACTTGTGTGGGTTGTAGACTCCGTCTCATGCTACCACTAGAGTGAAAGCACCGCCAGCATTCAAAAGTGACCAAAACATCAGCCAGGAAGCATAGGAACTGAGAAGTGGTCTGTTGTCACCACCTGCAAAACCAGTCCTTTATTGGGGGTGTCTTGCTAACTGCCTATAATTTCCACCTGTTGTCTATTCCATTTGCACAACAGCATGTGAAATATTGTCAATCAGTGTTGCTTCCTAAGTGGACAGTTTGATTTCACAGAAGTGTGATTGACTTGGAGTTACATTGTGTTGTTTAAGTGTTCCCTTAATTTTTTGAGCAGTGTACTTATTATGGACACAGGGTGCCTACATTATTAGTTATCTTGTTGTTATTAGTTGTTGTTAGTTGTTATTAGTCCCATCCTTCAGCTCCATTCATCACCACCCATCTATCTCTTAACGCCATCCATATTGGATTTCTATTTGCCATATATTTTTCAACTGTACTATGATGTTTTACAAAAGTTCTGAACCTTTCTATTCTCATTGTTTCTACAGATTGTAAATTGAAAATAAATATTTTTGCTAAAAGTATTATTATATTATATATTATTATTATATTATTGATCGATTGACTATGACTTTTCAGATCACCCGGACGCTTATAAGAAATCCCGCTATGACCTCCGACGAACCATCAAACAGGCAAAGAGTCAATACAGGTCTAAGATTGAATCATACTACACTGGCTCTGACGCTCGTCGGATGTGGCAGGGCTTGAAAACTATTACAGACTACAAAGGGAAGCACAGCCGCGAGCTGCCCAGTGACACAAGCCTACCAGACGAGCTAAACCACTTCTATGCTCGCTTCGAGGCAAGCAACACTGAAGCATGCATGAGAGCACCAGCTGTTCCGGACGACTATGTGATCACGCTCTCCGTAGCCGATGTGAGTAAGACTTTTAAGCAGGTCAACATTCACAAGGCCGCAGGGCCAGACGGATTACCAGGACGTGTACTCCGAGCATGTGCTGACCAACTGGCAAGTGTCTTCACTGACATTTTCAACATGTCCCTGACTGAGTCTGTAATACCAACATGTTTCAAGCAGACCACCATAGTCCCCGTGCCCAAGAACTCTAAGATAACCTGCCTAAATGACTACCGACCCGTGGCACTGACGTCTGTAGCCATGAAGTGCTTTGAAAGACTGGTCATGGTTCACATCAACAGCATAATCCCAGAAACCCTAGACCCACTCCAATTTGCATACCGCCCCAACAGATCCACAGATGATGCAATCTCTATCGCACTCCACACTGCCCTTTCCCACCTGGACAAGAGGAACACCAACGTGAGAATGCTATTCATTGACTACAGCTCAGCATTCAACACCATAGTGCCCTCAAAGCTCATCACTAAGCTAAGGATCCTGGGACTAAACACCTCCCTCTGCAACTGGATCCTGGACTTCCTGACGGGCCGCCCCCAGGTGGTAAGGGTAGGTAACAACACATCTGCCACACTGATCCTCAACACGGGGGCCCCTCAGGGGTGCGTGCTCAGTCCCCTCCTGTACTCTCTGTTCACCCATGACTGCATGGCCAGGCACGACTCCAACACCATCATTAAGTTTGCCGACGACACAACAGTGGTAGGCCTGATCACCGACAACGATGAGACAGCCTATAGGGAGGAGGTCAGAGATCTGGCCGTGTGGTGCCAGGACAACAACCTCTCCCTCAACGTGACCAAGACAAAGGAGATGATTGTGGACTACAGGAAAAAAAAGAGGACTGAGCACGCCCCCATTCTCATCGACGGGGGCTGTAGTGGAACAGGTTGAGAGCTTCAAGTTCCTTGGTGTCCACATCACCAACGAACTATCATGGTCCAAACACACCAAGACAGTCGTGAAGAGGGCACGACAAAGCCTATTCCCCCTCAGGAGACTAAAAAGATTTGGCATGGGTCCTCAGATCCTCAAAAAATTCTACAGCTGCACCATCGAGAGCATCCTGACTGGTTGCATCACCGCCTGGTATGGCAACTGCTTGGCCTCTGACCGCAAGGCACTACAGAGGGTAGTGCGTACGGCCCAGTACATCACTGGGGCAAAGCTCCCTGCCATCCAGGACCTCTATACCAGGCGGTGTCAGAGGAAGGCCCTCAAAATTGTCAAAGACTCCAGTCACCCTAGTCATAGACTGTTCTCTCTGCTACCGCACGGCAAGCGGTACCGGAGTGCCAAGTCTAGGTCCAAAAGACTTCTCAACAGCTTCTACCCCCAAGCCATAAGACTCCTGAACAGCTAATCATGGCTACCCGGACTATTTGCACTGGCCCCCCACCCCATCCTTTTTACGCTGCTGCTACTCTGTTAAGTATTTATGTATAGTCACTTTAACTCTACCCACATGTACATATTACCTCAACTAGCCGGTGCCCCCGCACATTGACTATGCAACGGTACCCCCCTGTATATATAGCCTCCCTACTGTCACTTTATTCTATTGTATATATAGCCTCCCTACTGTCACTTTATTTTTTACTTCTGCTCTTTTTTTCTCAACACTTTTTTGTTGTTGTTTTTATTCTTACTTTTTTGTTTAAAATAAATGCACTGTTGGTTAAGGGCTGTAAGTAAGCATTTCACTGTAATGTCTGCACCTGTTGTATTCGGCGCATGTGACCAATAAAATTTGATTTGATTTGATTTGATTTGCTATCTGCAGGGTTAGCTCCAGGTAAATATTGCAACCCTTTAGCCATTCCTGGACCTGTGTCCCAAAAACAAGCTACAAATGGACAGTCCCAAAACAAATGATCTAATGATTCTGTCTCTTCGCAGCAAAATCTGCAGAGCTGGGAAGATTGTATCCCCCATATAAATAACATTCTATTGGTTGCAAGAATTTTGTATAATAATTTAAATTGAAAAAATCTACGTTCTGAATCCGGCGTTGTTTTGCATATCAGTTCATAAACCATGTGCCATGGAATCGGTACGTCAAAAATCTCTTCCCAACTATTTTGCAATCTATATGGGACGGCTGTCAATCCTTTGGTCCTTAAATGAAACTGGTATACTTTTTTATTTATCACAGTTATCTTTAACCAATTATGTTCTTTAATGCAAGGCCGACAGACAAGTTCCTTACTTTTTCCCCCTTCCACTTTCCTCTTCCATTTTTGCGGTAATGCTGCAATTATTTGGTTGTTATTTTGGGTAGAGCAGACATTTCCATATGTTTTTGTTAGCTGCATGTGTGACATAACTCCACCAGTCCTACCGATGATATCATTTACGAAGATTATACCTTTTTTAAACATTTTGTCAAAACAACAAGTTTTTTTTAATCAATTAGTATATTTGAGTTTAACCACAATATTTGTTGCATTATTTGTTCTGTCGTTTCTGGAAGATTAAATTGAAATTGCAACCAACTTTCTATGTCTTGTTTTAGAAATAGTGATATTTGGGAGATTATTTCCTTTTCAAATAACTGAAGGCTAGAGGTTGTAATCTGATTAAAGGGAAAAAGGCCATTCTTGAACATTGGGTGAGACAATCTTACTAATTTGCTAGAGAACCAGTTCGGATTTAAGTATAACTTTTGTATGACTGAAGCTTTTAGTGATAGGTCTAATGCTTTAATATTTAATAATTTCTGTCCTCCGAAATCATATTCATTAACAGTCTGGCTTGTTGTTGGAAGTTGGCACTCGACATCCTGCATCCTAAACTAAACTAAACCTGCATCCTAAACTAAACTAAACCTGCATCCTAAACTAAACTAAACCTGCATCTAAACTAAACTGCATCCTAAACTAAACTAAACCTGCATCCTAAACTAAACTAAACCTGCATCCTAAACTAAACTAAACCTGCATCCTAAACTAAACTCAACCTGCATCCTAAACTAAACTAAACCTGCATCCTAAACTAAACTAAACCTGCATCCTAAACTAAACTAAACCTGCATCCTAAACTAAACTAAACCTGCATCCTAAACTAAACTAAACCTGCATCCTAAACTAAACTAAACCTGCATCCTAAACTAAACTAAACCTGCATCCTAAACTAAACTCAACCTGCATCCTAAACTAAACTAAACCTGCATCCTAAACTAAACTCAACCTGCATCCTAAACTAAACTAAACCTGCATCCTAAACTAAAAACCTGCATCCTAAACTAAACTAAACCTGCATCCTAAACTAAAAATCCTAAACTAACTAAACCTGCATCCTAAACTAAACTAAACCTGCATCCTAAACTAAACTAAACCTGCATCCTAAACTAAACTAAACCTGCATCCTAAACTAAACTCAACCTGCATCCTAAACTAAACTCAACCTGCATCCTAAACTAAACTAAACCTGCATCCTAAACTAAACTCAACCTGCATCCTAAACTAAACTAAACCTGCATCCTAAACTAAACTAAACCTGCATCCTAAACTAAACTCAACCTGCATCCTAAACTAAACTAAACCTGCATCCTAAACTAAACCTGCATCCTAAACTAAACTAAACCTGCATCCTAAACTAAACTAAACCTGCATCCTAAACTAAACTAAACCTGCATCCTAAACTAAACTAAACCTGCATCCTAAACTAAACTAAACCGTTAACCTCAAAGTAGACAAAGTTCTTACATCTTTATTCTCTGTCTCTGCACACACACACACACACACACACACACACACACACACACACACACACACACACACACATACACGCACACACACACGCATACACACACACACACACACGCACGCACGCACACACACACACACACACACACACACACACACACACACACACACACACACACACACACACACACACGCACACACGCACACGCATACACGCACACACACACGCATACACACACACCTACACACACACACACACACACACACACACACACACACACACACACACACACACACACACACACACACACACACACACACGCACACACGCACGCACACACACGCACACGCACACACGCACACGCATACACGCATACACACACACACACACACACACACACACACACATACACACACATACACACACACACGCACACACACGCACACACACGCATACACACACACACACACACACATACACATGCACACACACACGCACACACACGCATACACACACACACACGCATACACACGCACACACATGCACACGCACGCACACACACACGCATACACACGCACACGCATGCACACACATGCAAACGCACACACACACGCATACACACACACACACGCACACACGCATACATACACACACACACACACAGAGATACATTATGTGCTTTCAACCTTCACTGTGTCTGCCAGAAAGGAAGCCGTGACTGTAAGTGTTTTTTGGAACTTCCTGTTACATGGTCTCGTTCAACGATTCTTCTTCCAAAGATCTGAGTTGATCCTGCTGCACTTGTTGTGAAGTGAATTCTTTGGGAAAGGAATAGAGACAAAATTGGGAGAGCTTTACAACCTAATGAAATGGAAGAAGTGGTGTTACTAAGCAATTTGAGCTGCTGACAATTTTCCCTTTTTCACTTCCTCTGAATAATGCACAAAGTGGAAAATTACAGAATTACTGCTTTTCTCAACACGACGGTTCAGACAACTGCTTTACATCTGTGGGAGGGAACAAAATGACTATGTTTATGAATATGATCACGCATAATATTTCACCTTGTTTCATGAAAGTTTACCGTAAGAACACAATGGTTAAGGGTGTGACGATGATTACAGTGCAGTTTTAAGGGAATGTTTATGGTGTCACACAGTAGGGTTTAGTACGCCAAACAATAAAACCCTAAAGATGTTTTCTAGGAATGACACATTTTACATTTTTACATTTTAGTCATTTTAGCAGACGCTCTTATCCAGAGCGACTTACAGTTAGTGAGTGCATACATTTTCATACTGGCCCCCCGTGGGAAACGAACCCACAACCCTGGCGTTGCAGGCGCCACGCTCTACCAACTGAGATACAGGGGACTACCAATACTTGCTTTACACAATACTTGCTTTATTGGTCCATTGGAACAGATATTATAACATGTATTTGCTGTCACAGTACCCAACCTGACACACAACTCACACTGGGGGCAGCACAGGGGTAAAGTGCCTTGCTTAAGAGCACAACGACAGTAGGTAGTATACAGGATATTGAAGATGACTTCCTGCAGAAGTCCCCGAAGGCAGCTCGGGGGTTTGAACCAGCAACCCTTTGGTTACCGGCCCGCCTCTCTAATAATTAATTAATAATTTAAAAAATTAAATTAATATGCCATTTAGCAGACGCTTTTATCCAAAGCGACTTACAGTCATGTGTGCATACATTTTTACGTATGGGTGGTCCCGGGGATCGAACCCACTACCCTGGCGTTACAAGCGCCATGCTCTACCAATTGAGCTACAGAGGACCACCGTCATCAATATACCCTTACCGCTATATAACACTGAAGTTTGCATTATATGTTAACAGCCCACTCCCTAATTCTCCCTAAAAAACAGCAAAGCAGCATCAGCCTGCACACTCGTTTTTCTATACATTTAAGAGCTGGGTCTGGAGAGACCTAACCACTGTCAAATTCAGAGACGGAGCTATGAATGCCAGGACTGACAGTGTAGAGAGAGATAGTCCACAACTTGTGACCAGACACCACAGTGTTTGGACAGTGATCTGTTCCTGGAAAGACACTCAGCATTTAAAAGAGATTGCTCTGGTCAGCCTAGGAGTTTGTTCCAAATGGCACCCTATTCCCTATATAGTGCACTACTTTTGAACAGGGCCCTAGTAGTGCACTATAAAGGGAATAGGGTGGAATTTTGGACTCCCCCTAGTCTTGTCAAAGTAGTGCACTGTGAAGTGGTCAAAGTAGTGCACTATGAAGTGGTCAAAGTAGTGCACTATGAAGTGGTCAAAAGTAGTGCACTATGAAGTGGTCAAAAGTAGTGCACTATGAAGTGGTCAAAAGTAGTGCACTATGAAGTGGTCAAAGTAGTGCACTATGAAGTGGTCAAAAGTAGTGCACTATGAAGTGGTCAAAAGTAGTGCACTATGAAGTGGTCAAAGTAGTGCACTATGAAGTGGTCAAAAGTAGTGCACTATGAAGTGGTCAAAAGTAGTGCACTATGAAGTGGTCAAAAGTAGTGAACTATGAAGTGGTCAAAGTAGTGCACTATGAAGTGGTCAAAAGTAGTGCACTATGAAGGGAATAGGGTGCCATTTGGGACGCAGCCCAGGCTCCAGCTGCATCATTTGGTTGATGTAAAATATCTCCCGAGTCAAAAACATCAACCACGTCATGAAGTCCTAAATTGCATACAAATCCTGTCCTCTCTCAGCTATCGACTGATGGGGATTAAAGTCTTACGTAACCATATAAACAGATATAAATGGATGCAAATGATCAGTCTGGGGTTTAGGAGCTCACATCCAGCATCCACATTGACAGACAAAGTAATGTGAGCTCATCCTTAATGGATATCATTCTTCAAGGCCAAATCTACGTTGTCTACTGACATTTTTTGGTTAAAACTATATCATTTTGGTCTCATGGATGGTCAGTCCTTGGATCCGTAGCTCCATCTATGAATTTGAGTGGTTAAATGTTTTCTGCCCCACCCTGAGCATTATAACAAACCAAGTGGCGTAACTACCATGTTGTTGATTTTCAAATGAAGGATTGGGCATAGGGCTGTTGCGGTGACCGTATTACCGCCACACCGGCGGTCATGAGTCATGAAGGCAGTCAAATTCCACGTGGCCGTTGGGCCTTTTAATGCTTTTTTTTCTCCATCTCCACCTTTCAAACAGCCAGCAACCCATCAGCCTTATTACTCAATAACATGGCAGTCTAGACTCCCAATGTGCTCATGTAGTGTTGTAATACTGCAATACCCCGGCCTAGAGCCGTATGCCCCGGGCCTAGAGCCGTATGCCCCGTCCTAGAGCCGTATGCCCCGGGCCTAGAGCCGTATGCCCCGGGCTAGAGCCGTATGCCCCCGCCTAGAGCCGTATGCCCCGGCCTAGAGCCGTATGCCCCGGGCCTAGAGCCGTATGCCCCGGGCCTAGAGCCGTATGCCCCGTCCTAGAGCCGTATGCCCCGGGCCTAGAGCCGTATTCCCCGGGCCTAGAGCCGTATGCCCCGGGCCTAGAGCCGTAAGCCCCGGGCCTAGAGCCGTATGCCCCGGCCTAGAGCCGTATGCCCCGTCCTAGAGCCGTATGCCCCGGGCCTAGAGCCGTATGCCCCGTCCTAGAGCCGTATGCCCCGGCCTAGAGCCGTATGCCCCCGGGCCTAGAGCCGTATGCCCCCGTCCTAGAGCCGTATGCCCCGGCCTAGAGCCGTATGCCCCGGCCTAGAGCCGTATGCCCCGGCCTAGAGCCGTATGCCCCGTCCTAGAGCCGTATGCCCCGTCCTAGAGCCGTATGCCCCGTCCTAGGTGCACTGTGAGAGAAAGTGAGCCCGATTTTCGTTTCTACATTCGAGAGCAAAGAACCTCTAACTTCTCACATGATTTAATCAGGTATTTTGTCTCTCACACAGTACTGTGTGGATGTGGTGACATAACTGACCAGGTTGTCTCTCTCAGACATAACTGACCAGGTTGTCTCTCTCAGACAGTACTGACCAGGTTGTCTCTCTCAGACATAACTGACCAGGTTGTCTCTCTCAGACAGTACTGACCAGGTTGTCTCTCTCAGACAGTACTGACCAGGTTGTCTCTCTCAGACAGTACTGACCAGGTTGTCTCTCTCAGACAGTACTGACCAGGTTGTCTCTCTCAGACATAACTGACCAGGTTGTCTCTCTCAGACAGTACTGACCCGGTTGTCTCTCTCAGACAGTACTGACCCGGTTGTCTCTCTCAGACAGTACTGACCAGGTTGTCTCTCTCAGACAGTACTGACCAGGTTGTCTCTCTCAGACAGTACTGACCCGGTTGTCTCTCTCAGACAGTACTGACCCGGTTGTCTCTCTCAGACAGTACTGTGGTGATATACAGTATTTCACCAAAGTGAGTACACCCCTCTCATTTCTGTAAATATTTGAGTATATCTTTTCATGTGACAACACTGAAGAAATTACACTTTGCTACAATGTAAAGTAGTGAGTGTACAGCTTGTATAACAGTGTAAATTTGCTGTCCCCTCAAAATAACACAACACACAGCCATTAATGTCTAAACCGCTGGCAACAAAAGTGAGTACACCCCTAAGTGAAAATGTCCAAATTGGGCCCAAAGTGTCAATATTTTGTGTGGCCACCATCATTTTCCAGCACTGCCTTAACCCTCTTGGGCATGGAGTTCACCAGAGCTTCACAGGTTGCCACTGGAGTCCTCTTCCACTCCTCCATGACGACATCACGGAGCTGGTGGATGTTAGAGACCTTGCACTCCTCCACCTTCCGTTTGAGGATGCCCCACAGATGCTCAATAGGATTTAGGTCTGGAGACATGCTTGGCCAGTCCATCACCTTTACCCTCAGCTTCTTTAGCAAGGCAGTGGTCGTCTTGGAGGTGTGTTTGGGGTCGTTATCATGTTGGAATACTGCCCTGCATGCCCAGTCTCCGAAGGGAGGGGATCATGCTCTGCTTCAGTATGTCACAGTACATGTTGGCATTCATGGTTCCTCAATGAACTGTAGCTCCCCAGTGCCGGCAGCACTCATGCAGCCCCAGACCATGACACTCCCACCACCATGCTTGACTGTAGGCAAGACACACTTGTCTTTGTACTCCTCACCTGGTTGCCGCCACACACGCTTGACAACATCTGAACCAAATAAGTTTATCTTGGTCTCATCAGACCACAGGACATGGTTCCAGTAATCCATGTCCTTAGTCTGCTTGTCTTCAGCAAACTGTTTGAGGGCTTTCTTGTGCATCATCTTTAGAAGAGGCTTCCTTCTGGGACGACAGCCATGCAGACCAATTTGATGCAGTGTGCGGCATATGGTCTGAGCACTGACAGGCTGATCCCCCACCCCTTCAACCTCTGCAGCAATACTGGCAGCACTCATACGTCTATTTCCCAAAGACAACCTCTGGATATGACGCTGAGCACGTGCACTCAACTTCTTTGGTCGACCATGGCGAGGCCTGTTCTGAGTGGAACCTGTCCTGTTAAACCGCTGTATGATCTTGCAGCTCAGTTTCAAGGTCTTGGCAATCTTCTTATAGCCCAGGCCATCTCTATGTAGAGCAACAATTCTTTTTTTCAGATCCTCAGAGAGTTCTTTGCCATGAGGTGCCATGTTGAACTTCCAGTGACCAGTATGAGGGAGTGTGAGAGCGATGACACCAAATGTAACACACCTGCTCCCCATTCACACCTGAGACCTTGTAACACTAACGAGTCACATGACACCGGGGAGGGAAAATGGCTAATTGGGCCCAATTTGGACATTTTCACTTAGGGGTGTACTCACTTTTGTTGCCAGCGGTTTAGACATTAATGGCTGTGTGTGGAGTTCTTTTGAGGGGACAGCAAATTTACACTGTTATACAAGCTGTACACTCACTACTTTATATTGTAGCAAAGTGTCATTTCTTCAGTGTTGTCACATGAAAAGATATACTCAAATATTTACAAAAATCTGATGGGTGTACTCACTTTTGTGAGATACTGTAACAGTGAAACTATCAAAAGAAAGAAGTGTAAAAAGAAGGAAGTTGTTTGTTGGTCTACAAGAACAGAATTGTTCTATTATAATGGGGGAAACATGTATGAAAAGGGAAACTGGTCACAAATGATTTTATTATGTACTCAAGTTACTCATGGTAATTGCTAACTCATGGTAATTGCTAACTCATGGTAATTGCTAACTCATGGTAATTGCTAACTCATGGTAATTGCTAACTCATGGTAATTGCTAACTCATGGTAATTGCTAACTCATGGTAATTGCTAACTCATGGTAATTGCTAACTCATGGTAATTGCTAACTCTATTACTTGTCTTTTGTTTGTGTTTGTACTTTTGAACAAATGCTAGACCAATGTGACATGTCAAGGCCTCCAATCAGAGGGCTGGGAGATACATTGTATCTGAACAGATTCGCGAGGCAAATTGTTCATTGATTCAAATCAATATTCAAATACATTTTCCCAAACTCTTCAACAGCCAGCACACCTCTTTTCCATACAGGCAACATCCGACTTGATCATTTGAATGATAAAGCAAATAGAACAAATGATAGACAACTGCATGTGAAAATTCACAAAAATGCTCCTCACAACCGAGACACACTTTAAACATAAACTATATATTATCTTTACATTATATTCTGTACATGTACAACTTTACATTCCCTTTTCATGCTACACTCATAGGTTACCTGGTGGCTGGCTAAGAATCAGAATCACCTTTATTCAGCAAGCACATTTACACATACTCAGAATGATGGTGATACAGTGCCTTGCGAATGTATTCATCCCCCTTGGCGTTTTTCCTATTTTGTTGCATTACAACCTGTAATTTAAATGGATTTGGATTTCATGTAATGGACATACACAAAATAGTTCAAATTGGTGAAGTGAAATGAAAAAAATATCGGAAAAGTGGTGCATGCATATGTATTCACCCCCTTTTCTATGAAGCCCCTAAATAAGATCTGGTGCAACCAATTACCTTCAGAAGTCACATAATTAGTTAGATTGCGCACAGGTGGACTTTATTTAAGTGTCACATGATCTGTCACATGATCTCAGTATATATGCACCTGTTCTGAAAGGCCCTAGGGTCTGAAACACCACTAAGCAAGGGGCACCACCAAGCAAGCGGCACCATGAAGACCAAGGAGCTCTCCAAACAGGTCAGGGATAAAGTTGTGGAGAAGTACAGATCAGGGTTGGGTTATAAAAAAATATCAGAAAACTTTGAACATCCCACGGAGCACCATTAAATCCATTATTAAAAAATGGAAAGAATATGGCACCACAACAAACCTGCCAAGAGTGGGCCGCCCACCAAAACTCACGGACCAGGCAAGGAGGGCATTAATCAGAGAGGCAACAAAGAGACCAAAGATAACCCTGAAGGAGCTGCAAAGCTCCACAGCGGAGATTTAGAGTATCTGTCCAAAGGACCACTTTAAGCCGTACACTCCACAGAGCTGGGCTTTACGGAAGAGTAGCCAGAAAAAAGCCATTGCTTAAAGAATAAAATAAGCAAACACGTTTGGTGTTCACCAAAAGGCATGTGGGAGACTCCCCAAACATACGGAAGAAGGTACTCACCTCCCTGACCAAGGCCCTTCTCCCCCGATTGCTCAGTTTGGCCGGGCGGCCAGCTCTAGGAAGAGTCTTGGTGGTTTTTAATTTCTTCCATTTAAGAATGATGGAGGCCACTGTGTTCTTGGGACCTTCAATGCTGCAGAAATGTTTTTGTACCCTTCCTTAGATCTGTGCCTTCGACACAATCCTGTCTCGGAGCTCTACGGACAATTCCTTCGACCTAATGGCTTGGTTTTTGCTCTGACATGCACTGTCAACTGTGGGACCTTATATAGACAGGTTTGTACCTTTCCAAATCATGTCCAATGAATTGAATTTACCATAGGTGGACTCTAATCAAGTTGTAGAAACATCTCAAGGATGATAGATGGAAACAGGATGCACCTGAGCTCATTTTGAGTGTCATAGCAAAGTGTCTGTTTATTATTCTTAATACATTTGCAACAATTTCTAAAAACCTTTGTCATTATGGGGTATTGTGTGTAGATTTATTTAATCCATTTTAGAATAAGGCTGTAACTTAACAAAATGTGGAAAAAGGGAACGGGTCTGAATACTTTCCGAATGCACTGTTTAGTTCTGATACTGTCCTTATCTCACAACAAACATATAAAACGACCTTAAAAAAAAAACTTTGAAAACGTAAACATTCTGACCAATCTTGTTTTATACAGTGAGGGGAAAAAAGTATTGGATCCCCTGCTGATTTTGTACGTTTGCCCACTGACAAAGAAATGATCAGTCTATAATTTTAATGGTAGGTTTATTTGAACAGTGAGAGACAGAATAACAACAAAATAAATCCAGAAAAACACATGTCATAAATGTTATAAATTGATTTGCATTTTAATGAGGGAAATAAGTATTTGACCCCCTCTCAATCAGAAAGATTTCTGGCTCCCAGGTGTCTTTTATACAGGTAACGAGCTGAGATTAGGAGCACACTGAGTGCTCCTAATCTCAGCTTGTTACCTGTATAAAAGACACCTGTCCACAGAAGCAATCAATCAATCAGATTCCAAACTCTCCACCATGGCCAAGACCAAAGAGCTCTCCAATGATGTCAGGGACAAGATTGTAGACCTACACAAGGCTGGAATGGGCTACAAGACCATCGCCAAGCAGCTTGGTGAGAAGGTGACAACAGTTGGTGCGATTATTCGCAAATGGAAGAAACACAAAAGACCTGTCAATCTCCCTCGGCCTGGGGCTCCATGCAAGATCTCACCTCGTGGAGTTGCAATGATCATGAGAACGGTGAGGAATCAGCCCAGAACTACACGGGAGGATCTTGTCAATGATCTCAAGGCAGCTGGGACCATAGTCACCAAGAAAACAATTGGTAACACACTACGCCATGAAGGACTGAAATCCTGCAGCGCCCGCAAGGTCCCCCTGCTCAAGAAAGCACATATAAAGGGCCGTCTCAAGTTTGCCAATGAACATCTGAATGATTCAGAGGAGAACTGGGTGAAAGTGTTGTGGTCAGATGAGACCAAAATCGAGCTATTTGGCATCAACTCAACTCGCCATGTTTGGAGGAGGAGGAATGCTGCCTATGACCCCAAGAACAACATCCCCACCGTCAAACATGGAGGTGGAAACATTATGCTTTGGGGGTGTTTTTCAGCTAAGGGGACAGGACAACTTCACTGCATCAAAGGGACGATGGACGGGGCCATGTACCGTCAAATCTTGGGTGAGAACCTCCTTCCCTCAGCCAGGGCATTGAAAATGGGTCGTGGATGGGTATTCCAGCATGACAATGACCCAAAACACACGGCCAAGGCAACAAAGGAGTGGCTCAAGAAGAAGCACATTAAGGTCCTGGAGTGGCCTTGTCAGTCTCCAGACCTTAATCCCATCGAAAATCTGTGGAGGGAGCTGAAGGTTCGAGTTGCCAAACGTCAGCCTCGAAACCTTAATGACTCTGGAGAAGATCTGCAAAGAGGAGTGGAACAAAATCCCTCCTCAGATGTGTGCAAAACCTGGTGGCCCAACTACAAAAACGTCTGACCTCTGTGATTGCCAACAAGGGTTTTTGCCACCAAGTACTAAGTTATGTTTTGCAGAGGGGTCAAATACTTCTTTCCCTCATTAAAATACAAATCAATTTATAACATTTTTGACAGGCGTTTTTCTGGATTTTTTTGTTGTTGTTATTCTGTCTCTCACTGTTCAAATAAACCTACCATTAAAATTATAGACTGATCATGTCTTTGTCAGTGGGCAAACGTACAAAATCAGCAGGGGATCAAATACTTTTTTCCCCTCACTGTATCTACAAGGAGCTTTGAGTGTAGGCCAGGGTAATGGCACACCCTGTTGAACTGTACATGAAGACCTACTCATATTCTACATTTGCAGATCATCTTGTGCATCTACTCCCGTTCTTCCTGTGCTCTCTTCTTCTACTGACATGGTGGCTGAAGCACACTTCCTGTTTCTACATGGTAATAATGTATTATTATTATACTCTCTATTTGGTTATGAAAATACAGTAGTTCCTAGGCCTATAATTCACTGGTAAGGACACATACACTATAGCATGATCCTGTGAAATAAATAAAAAACATTTTTTCCCCAGGATATTACATGCCACTGTTGGCGTTGTATGAATAAATGTAATAAATATTGGTATAATAAATGACATAAAAGCAAAGACATACCTGTTCCATTAAGATACGTATCCTGTGTCTCGCCTTCCTGACTATTGTTGCATCTCTGAGTTGTTTCCTCTGTAGGCCCTGCCAAAGGTCCATCGGTCTATACGGAACTCACTCATAACCCAGTTTGCGTTTCGAATGCATAGCCTGCCGCCTGCTCTAAAACACATTACATGTTGTTCTTGGTCATTGCAAATAGGTTTAGAGTAGACTGAACAGGTATGCTTATGTCAACATATTACATATCTTATGTGTGCATCATAGCTGACTGCAGAATTATCTTACAGGGGAACATGATTGTTTAAAATGCATCTGCACATTTCAAAAACAAGTACAAATGTAGGCATATATATATATATATATATATATATATATATATATATAAAAAGTTAATTAATTAAATTATACTTGCAAAGTGACAACTTTGTTATCGTGCACGCATGGCATGCAAAGGCTTGGTTGTTTCTGCGTGCTTTTCCATTCCATCCGACCGCCTGGCGCTCTTGTGTGCGCGCGTGCGTACAGCCCAACGTGCGTGCGTGGCACGCGCTCAGAGACAGACGGAAAGAGAAAATGATGTTGCAGCGCCGAGCTAGCGCCTACGATGCGAAAGGAACCTGCCTCTTTAAGAAGACGCTCTCCTGTTGCATAGGGAGGCTGGCCCGGTGTTTTTCCACTAATGCTCACCCATTTTAAGAGACAAAGGTCAGAAAGAAAACCTTATAAATAAAATTTACCGCTGTAATTCTCACTATTCAACACCACTCCGCCGCACTGCACTGAAAGAACAGATACATTATAAAGGAATAAAAAGGAATTCAAGTTAATACAGGTAGGCTAATGGATCATCATCATCACCAATATTACCCTACCTAGGTTACGTCTTTATGAGCTATATGCAAATGATTAGAGTGCATATGCTATTAGATTCATTATAATAATTTATTTCTGATAGGGAATTTTATCATCTGTGTGTCACAATATGTTGTTTAATCTCAGTTATGGCGTGGTATGCCTAAAAAGTAGCCTTTGAGCATCAGTCATGTTCAAAGACGGTCATATTAAAAATATATTTTCTCTTGCATTGTTGATAACAGAACGTTTAGAACACAATTCCGTAAAGGTTGAGTTCTGTTATTTCGACCTCATGCTAATATCCTCGCAGGAGAGAAGAAGGGATGAAGCCTAAATTTGCCTCCAAACGCAATCAAAAAAATGCCTTAACCTATTATTTTGTGACAACCTTAGGCTGCCGTGAATACCGTGAATAACTTCATAGGTTTTACACCATAGTTCACTTGAATGTTTATTCCACTGTTAATGTTTCGTTTTGGGCTCTGAATGGTTTCTCTCTTTTCTGCCACTATCGATTAATGACTGACTAACGGTAACAGAACAGTGACTGAGTTGCTTTGAATAACCAGACCCTACACGTCGTGTGCCTCATGTCAGATCAACTCTCTTACATCTTGTTCGTACTGATAGATGCTGTGTGTACACTCATTTCGATAGTAGACCAGACTCTTTCTGTCAGGATCCAGTAGCCTAAAGGCAGCGACACTGCAGCCTGGTCTCATAGACTGACATTGTTAAATGTATATCCAGGACACTCGAATTAGTATGATATTTCACTTTTGGTATGGTTACATAAGACAGAAGGTTACTTAAGGCAAAAAAATAAATAATGAAATTAGGGTGGTTAGTCTGGGTGGGTGGGTAGGCGTATATCGCGAACATCTAGCAGCCCAAAGATTGCATGTTCTAATTTCATCACGGACAACTTTAGCATTTTAGCTAATTAGCAACTTTGCAAATACTTACTACTTTTTAGCTACTTTGCAACTACTTAGCGAGTTAGTTAACCCTTCCCCTAACCCTTAACCTAGCTAGCATTAGCCACCTAGGCACCTAGCTAAAGTTAGCCACAACAACTTGGAATTTGTAACATATCATAAGTTTTGCAAATTCTTAACATATTGTATGAAAATGAATGATGGACATCCATAAATTAATACATACCATACAAAACGAAACATATCATACTAATTGAAGTATTTTAGATTTTTACTTTTTACGTTTACTATGTTACCTCTACCCCTGAGTCCAGGTTGCAGCAGCAAGCCAACCCGGAGATGAGTTTAATAGCCTGCCTACGCGCAATCGCTCAAGTTTCAGACATTTTATTGACATACATTAACTCCACATTATTCCCCCTTGTAGTTGATTTTATGTGCGTAATTTCTTGTAACGTGTTGTGCTCTCTTACTGGCCCAGACTGTGTCATCAAGACTATTTAGATCCGTTCAGATGAAGAGAATCCCCGATAGACGAGTTGATCTTTGATACTGGCAGAAGGCTGGCAGGGGACATCAATAATTGAGGCAGTGTGTGTGGATGAACTGAACATAAAGGGACAAGTCTTATCATGTTGTCATGGAGGTCTGTGCCTGCGTATGGCTGGTAGAATAAATTATCCTTCAATCGATAGTGGGTGTCATTGTGTGATCAAACGATAATGCCATGGATGTGTTATGGTTGGCATGGTGTTACGGTGTAACAACGCCCGCTATTGTCTGCCTGATGAAGATGTGAAATAAATTATGATTTCAAAGACTACCTCAGACAATCATCGCACCTGGGCTTTGTTTAACAGCTTCGTTGTCTCGCTTTGGTAAAAAGATTGCATGGCTAATGCAAGGCTACTTTCTATTTCATTTCCTACATTCTTTACGGGCATTTCTGGTCTGCCTTTTTCAGTATGCCCAGCAAGGTGACTGAAGACACACCTCCAAGAGTTTAAATCCGTCCGTGCCTAGTTTAACAGCGATTAGTGTTAGTGTAAGCCATAAAATGTGCCCGCCCGTCACTATGACATAGCCTATTATGCAAATGATATTATGGATAGACCTTATATGCCTACATTAAGGTTATGTTAGGCTTCGTTTGCAGGTCTCTTTATCTTTGGGGGAATGGTTGAATATGTGTCAGGTGTGGGGGATTCTTCTTTCTGAGGCTATAATTGGAACGGCTGAAGAACAAAGACAATTCATTATGTTGATTGTGATCGAGCCTGGCGTTTGAGCGTAGAAGCAGGCTAGCCTGTATTATAAAGGGCTGGTGAAATGCATAGATAGCCCCTATCTGAAGATTGTAAGGAAATAGAGCGCAACATTGTTGCCAGTTTGTTTCCTTTACTTTGACTCGGCGCAGGGCAGTAATGTTATCCTATCACACGGGTAAAAGCAATAACTGTAAGTCGCTCTGGATAAGAGCGTCTGCTAAATGACTAAAATGTAAAGTCCAGTTTCCTGGCAAAAAAAAATTACCCTTTCTCTTGATGTGCACGGTCTTTGAATCTTTGGAATTTGTTCACCGATTCAATAAGAGCGCGCAGTGTCTTTAAGGTCTAATGAGGTTGAACGATTTCTAGGCTACTGTAATGGTGATTTAGATTTCAACTGAGCGCTGTTGTAACACTTCTGAAATCTATCAAGCCTTCCTTCCTTCCTTCCTTCCTTCCTTCCTTCCTTCCTTCCTTCCTAAGTCCTCTGACTCCTTTCTTTTCAGGAGCCTAGTAGTCACTGTTGTCAACACACATGAATAGGTGAAAATAGGTGTTCCACTATCAATCTAGCTAAGATAAAGAAATATCCCCACTGAGGGTGTCTTGAAGCTCTGTACAACATTATTTCACCCAGTTAGGTACTTAGTGTAGACATTGTGGTTAGCCAAGGATGTTTTAACATGTTATGCCTGCAGACACCAGCAGAGTAGTCTTGCTCTCTCTCTCTCTGTCTGTCTCTCTCCCTATTTCCCTCCTCTCCTCTCTCTCTCCCCCCCTCTCCCTCCCTCCCCCCTCTCTGTGTCTAATTGGAGAGCTCGGCTGAGCATGAGTGCTAGGTGCCTTGTTGAAACACTTGAAAGCATCCTTCCTTCCTTCCTTCTCCCCCTCAAATTAATCACTGAATTTTGAAAACTCTCATAGGGATCACAGTAGGTAAACATGGCCTCGGGGGAGGAATGGAAATCTCAGGCATGCTTAGGGTTGCAAACTTTCGAAGTTTGCCAGTAAACTACCAGAATTTGTGTATATTTCAGGGATGTTATGTAATCTATCACAAGACATCTAGTGGCCCTTTCGGGGACTTCAGATTATCACAGGTGTCTGTAATTATCTCTGGCCTTCTGTGTGGCCTTATCACATGTAAAATATATGAAATAATTAAATACGATTATTTTATTTCAACTTGTTTAATATGAGGGTTTCAGCATGAAATATCCTTTATATAATTTTTACACACTTTTATTTAATTTATTATGTCAATATGTATTTGTTGTAAGTGTTTTGGTGTCAAACAGGTGGCAGTTGTGGAAAAAGTCAATAGTTGGACAAGTTAGCGGTAATTGAAAATAATGCCATTGTCGATTAGATGCTTTTTTCATTAATTATATTATATTATATTTTATTGCTATTTTCTCTTGAACCATAAAACACGTGGACAATATGGACACAGATATAAAACATTTTTTATACTATATATGAATAATAATTTTAAAAAAGTTATTTAAGTATAAATTACCAAAGTTACGATAGATTGCCATAGAGTTTCTGTTAATTACCAAAAATTACTAAATCATTATTTGGTAAACTTTGGGTAAATTACCGGTAGCTTTGCAACCCTAGGCATGCATCGGGGGAGCTCACACAAGTCTTCGGGTCTCAGACAAGACCTCTCAGTAACATTTTCACCAGTCAGGTGATATAGTTTTGACTAAAGCTCAGTCAGAATGGAGATATAGTTTGACTAAAGCTCAGTCAGAATGGAGGCTAGTCCAGCCCCAGAGAGAACATTATGGTGGTTTTTATATATTTGGAAAGTCATCCGTATTTTACGACACACAGTCTATGTCCTTGACTCGGCTCTTCTGTCTCATAGCACTGATATGACTCCTCTGGAACATTATTAACTATAGTCTTGAACCACTTAACCTACATCTGTGCTGCTCTGAAAGTGCTGTGGAATTGAAGGGGGGGGGGGGGGGGGGGGGGGGGGGTGAGCGTGGATAAGCCACTATGTGGCGTTGGGGTGGATGTGGAGGGTGGGGGGTGGTGGATACGCCACTGGTGGGAGTGGGGGGGGGGGGGGGGGGGTAGGGGGGGGGGGGGGGTGGATACGCCACTGTCCACTCCCACTTATCGTATAGGATTATATAACATTACATTGGGAATGAGACCACCTGATAGTCGGGGGGGGGGGGGTGGATGGGGGGTGGGGTTGGGGGGGTGGATACGCCCATTTTGCCGGTCTAGAATTGGGGACGTTAAAATATGACCATAAACCTCATCTACAACATGGCTGGCATGAACCCCTGTAGAAATAACAAACACAGACTGCCTTTGGTTCAATATCTCCATCATGATGTTACGCGTCCGATTACTCTACGGATAAGCAGTAGGAATAGGTAGCCTCTGGTATTCTTGCATAACCTCATCCTACTTATAAACATGTTCAAATAAAATCTCTGTCGTTGTCCTGAAGGGCTTGCATGACATTTTACAAAGGCCAGACCTCACCTCACCTTTGACTTATACATAATGTATATGTAACTGCTCAGAAACAACCACTGCCATCGTCTCACAGACAAATTCATGACAGCTGACATTAATATGAACAGCTTCACAGTCACTCAGACAAGGCCGTTAATGTGATGGCATTGGCAAGCTATTATAGTCCATTCAGTGTAATGGAATGTATTTTGATGCATTTTCGATTGCGCTTGTCTGGCACAATAGTTGCAAACATAGACTCAGCTGTTGCCGCAGCCCGTCTGGTGTTCAAACCTTCCCAAGTTCTCTCACGCACACCCCCTCCTCCGCCACACTCCACTGGCCTTCCAATTGAAGCTCGCATCCGCTACAAGACCATGGTGCTTGCCTTTGGAGCAGTGAGGGGAACGGCACCCCTGTACCTTCAGGCTCTGATCAGTCCACTACATGCAACCCAAACGAGGACATTGCGTTCATCCACCTCTGGCCTGCTGGCATTTCCCCTTCCTCTGCGGAAGCACAGCTCCCCCTCAGCCAGTTCAAAACTCAGGTTCGCTGCTCTGGGCCACCCAATGGTGGAACAAGCTCCCTCACGACGCCAGGACAGCGGAGTCACTCACCACCTCCGGAGGGAAACATTGAAAACCCACCTCTTTAAGGAATACCTGGGATAGGCTAAAGTATTCCTTCTAACCCCCCCCCCCCCCAAATTGGTAAAGTGGTTATCCCACTGGGCTATAGGGTGAACGCACACCAATTTGTGAGTCGCTCTGGCTAAGAGCGTCTGCCTAAATGACGTTAATGTGCCCTTGAGCAGGCACTTAACCCTAATTGCTCCTGTAAGTCGCTCTGTTTTAAGAGCGTCTCTGCTAAATGACTAAAATGTAATGTAAAATGTCTATTGAGAAAGGCCGCCATAGGCAGACCTGGCTCTCATGAGAAGACAGGCTATGTGCACACTGCCCTCAAAATGAGGTGTAAACTGAGCTGCACTTCCTAACCTCCTGCCAAATGTATGACCATATTAGAGACACATATTTCCCTCAGATTACACAGACCCACAAAGAATTCGAAAACAAATCCAATTTTGATCAACTCCCATATCTACTGGGTGAAATACCACAGTGTGCCATCACCAGCAGCAAGATTTGTGAGCTGTTGCCACAAGAAAAGGCCAACCAGTGAAGAAAACAAACACCATTGTAAATACAACCCATATTTATGTTTATTTATTTTCCCTTTTGTACTTTAACTATTTGCACATCATTACAACACTGTATATATACATAATATGACATTTGAAATGACTTTATTCTTTTGGAACTTTTGTGAGTGTAATGTTTACTGTTCATTTTTATTTCACTTTTGTTTATTATCTATTTCACTTGCTTTGGCAATGTTAACATACGTTTCCCATGCCAATAAAGCCCTTAAATAGAGAGAGAGAGAGAGAGACTACTGTGACTTTAGCCCCATTTATTCCTGGTGCTAACATGCGTCCATGACGCGTCAAACCTTGATCAGATAGTTTTTTTAATCATATTGTGTGTAGATTTGAATTGAGTCACTGGAAACCTTAGATTGCTTATTGGAATAGACTGAGGGGTGGTCACATTCCCCTGTCACACTCAGTGTTCCAAGTTCTACCAGTCCCCTTCAGATACCTCTACCTCTAGCCTGGTCCAGATCTGTTTGTGCTGTCTCGAAAACTGCTATGGTCATTGTCACGCCATTGGCATATGGCAAGACAGCACAGATAGATCTGGGATCAGGCTAGCGTACCTCTCTACATCAATCAAAATGTATTTATATAGAAAGCCCTTCAAAACATTAGCACAAAAGCAGTTGTCACAAAGGGCTCGAAGTCTTTGTCAACTTCAGTTCTATTCTTGTTCCTATTCACCGTCTAAACTACTAATTTACCTTGAGATCCATGTATCGGGAAACCTGTCAGCACGAAAACAACAACAATACCTCAACGCCACTTTGTTCATTCTCCAATGCCTTTTTCAGCGTACAGCGACTACAAACACAACAACACAATGCACAGATACATTTAGCTTTATGCAAATAGCTGGACTAGTGTGTGTGTGTGTGTGTGTGGTGCTGTGGGCCATAGAGCATACAAATCAAATCAAATTTTATTGGCCACATTACAGTGAAATGCTTACTTACAGCGGAAAGAAAGCTCTGCTCCTGAAGATCTGAAAGGCAAAGTGCTGTCTATTGTGTGTGTTTGAGGTTTTCACACTAGGAAGAATACATGGACGTGCCATTAAATGAGGACAATTCTATTTACAAAGACATCAGGTACGGTAATTTGGCATTTTACATTTTCATATTCAAACCTACAAATATGAAGTTAATCATAGCTTTATTTTTTCTTGTCTTGAACTGAGAAAAACTAAACTATTATTTCACTACTTCAGGAACTGGAAGTTTAGAGTTATTTAAGGGGAAGAGATCCCAAGTACCTCGCTGTGCCAGTGGAAATGCACAGGGGTGTGGAACCTACCCAGGACCAGGCTCTTATTGGATGCATCAGGGTCTTTGTCTTGACTTACCAGTGGTACTTGATACATGCAAAGTGGAGGATTTCAGGAGGGTGCACACACACGTACACACTTACACACTTACACACACACACTGACACACGTACACAATTACACACACACACACACACACACACAAACACAGCGTACACACTCCTCTTCTCTCTCTTCTTTCTGAGTGGAAATTTACAGCCTCACAGTCGACTGTGTCATACCTCAGCTCGGGAGCGCTGTCCAATCTGCACATTGCGTTTAAACTCGTCCTAATGTGCATCCCAAATGGCACCTTATTCCTACAAGTTCCTTT
>CM072225.1:7481934-7540514 GCA_036851935.1 Coregonus suidteri | reverse complement strand
CAGTTAGTCAGTCAGTCAGTCAGTCAGTCAGTCAGTCATCAGTCAGTCAGTCAGTCAGTCAGTCAAGGTCAGTTTAGTCATCATTCAGTCATTCAGTCAGTCAGTCAGTCAGTCAGTCAGCCACCAGCCAGCCAGCCAGCCCAGCCAGCCCGCCAGGTCAAGAAATATCAGTTCAGTCAGTCAGTCAGTCAGTCGTCAGTCAAGTCAGTCAGGCAGTCATTCAGTCAGTCAGTCATTAATCAGTCATTCAGCTCAGTCAGTCAGTCCGTCAGTCAGCCACCAGCCAGCCGGGACCACCAGTCGCAGTCAGTCATCAGTCAGTCAGTCAGTCAGTCAGTCAGTCATCAGATCCGTAACTTCATTCTGGCACTGTCAATGCCATGCTTCCTCTGTCCTAATTGCGTGTCGTGATCCGTGGTATCCTCTCTCCTCGTCTCCCTTCTCAATAACCCATGTAAGGATGATGAGAGGTACAGAGGGTCCCTCCCTCTCTTCACCTTCTTGTCCAATGGGGTTTGAGAACGGAGGCGAGGCCCCCCTGAAAGGCAGAGAGACGGAAGTGAGGAATGAAGGAAACTCGCCAATTGAGGATTCATCCCCTTGTTTCTTCCATTCCTACACCTCAGAGCTCCAATGACAAAAACTTCAGGCAGAGGCGACAAGGAGTGGACGGAAACAAGGACCAGAGGGAAGCAGCTAAGAATGTGCCATGTTCTAGTTATTCACAACACACACCCACACACACACACACACACACACTACACACACACACACACACCACACCACACCACAAACCACACACACACACACACACACACACAACCACACAACGCACACATCACACTACCACACACACACACACACACACCCACACAACACACACACACACACACACACACACACACATCACAAATAAAGCTGCCCTTGCCAAGGAGGTTACTGATTATAATGATGTCATAATTGATTCTTTCTTTATGGTCCAATGATAAAAAATTTTGTGCATGCGAACCCATTTAGATTGTCATCATAATTATATTAAACTATAAAAAAAATATCATTTTCTTTTTAATGTATTCGCATGGAATGCTGTGATCCTGCCGCTCATAAATGCTAGCGAGTATGTTTTTTGGTGACTAAAGCACAACATTGAACCATGACCTACTAGGTCAGGGACAAAGAAACACGCGGCGTCCATGTTTCATGTGACCTTTGAATACGACATGTAGATAGGTGTGTTGTTTGCTAGCCAGTTATGGTCTCATTTTGCTTCTATCTATAGACTCCTTCATTCCCTGTCCTCACTACACACATGAAAAGCCTAGGGCCCCAAGAAAGAGCCTATTGAAATGTATATTCAAACCATTGTTGAAAAATTTGACCCTCGGTGTCACACCTAGGCCCCCCTTGATGTAATAGCACAAGACTCTATTTAGCCTCCGTAACCTTGGGCCAAGCAGTTTTATATTCTTGGTAAGGTCATGAGAGGCTCCTTATTGCAACACTCTGTATTGGGATAAGTCAGCCTCAATGGCGACTGAACCCTGACATAGATGGTAGTGACGATTGATGTCAAATGTGCATAGAAAATATAATCTTGAAATATGATGCTGTATCTCGAATAACCAACTGTTTCATAAACCAACTGTCTCATAAAACTAATGCCCCCATTAACCAACCAACATCAAGTCACTCCCAACGAGATTCGAACATCCACTTAGATCTTTCTGTAAATGTAAAGAAAGTTAAGCACATAATTCTAGCTATAACGTCGAGCGACTTCAATGTAAATCACCTGGCCAGGGTGCTACGCCGTTTTTGAGCCCTGCTATTATTATTAAATGTACAATTATATGAAGAGAAAGCGGGCCCACAAATAAATATTGCTTAAAATCACTGTGTTGCACTTTATATACAACCTCCCCTACTTTGACTGATATTTGGACGGGAAAGCTAACAACTTATAATTTGCGCTCTATACTTCAGCATCCTTTGCGAATATTTGCAGATCTAATGCAGCCATTATTAGGCGGACTGCTAATGTCCACTCTGCTCTTAGGTCTGTTCAGTGATCGGGTCAATTGGAAACTCTGTGTTTATATATGTAGAGTATTTGTATATATTTAGGATCCCTATTAGTTCCGGCCCAAGCCCAAGCAGCCTACTCCTTCCTGAGGACGTCCGTTTAATTATGGCATCCCCATTAGTTCTCCTGCCCAAGAGCTCCAGACCAGAAGCTAACTCTTCTGGGGATTTATTCATGAGATCCCCATTAGTTTCCTGCCAAGGCAGCAGCTATCTCTTCCTCGGCCGCGCGGCGTATTAATAATAGTGGCTCATCCCCATAGTTCCCTGCCAAGCAGCAGCCCCCCCTACTCCCACATTCCTGGTGATTTATTATGGAATACCCTCATTCAGATTCACTAGCCCAAGGCAGCAGCCACACCTCTTCCTGGGGTTTATTATAGGCATAACCTAATTAGTATCCTTAAAGCCCAAGCGCAGCAGCCTACTCCTTCTCTAGAGGCTTTATATAAATAGCGATCCCCATTAGTTCCTGTCCTAAGCAGCAGAAGCTAAGTCTCACCTTCTGGGAGTTCTTTCATGAGATCCCCATTAGTTCCTAGCCAAGTGGCAGCAGCTACTCTTCTCTGGCCGTTATCATAGAGATCCCCATTAGTTTCCTGCCAAGGCAGCAAGCGCAGCTACTATGCCTGGCGGTTAATATGGAATACCCATTAGCTTCCCGGCCAAGGCCAGCAGCCACTACTCTTCCTGGGACAGGTTTATTATGGTATCCCCGATTAGTTTTCCCTGCCCAAGGCGAGCAGACATACTACTTCCTAGGGTCGTTTAAATTATGGCCGCTCTAATTCAGTCCTGCCCCAAGCCAGCAGCTACTACATTCTGGGTTATAATATGGATCTATACATTACGCTTCCTAGCCCAATCTGGCCAGCAACTACGTCTCATGTGGGTTTATATTAATGGCTCCCACATGTTAGGCCACCTTAGCCAAGGCCTAGCAGCCCTACTCTTACCCTGTAGCGTTTATTATGCGATCCCCATTAAGGTCCTGCCCAAGGCAGCGAGCCTAACTCATATCCTGGGGTTTATATGTATGGAACGATCACCATTAGTAGTTCAATGCCAAAAAATGGCATAGCACAGCTACTCTTCCTGGAGCCGTTTATTATAGGCATCCCCATTCTAGTTCCTGTCATAGGACAGCCAGCTACTCCTATCCTAAGGCCGGGTTATTATGAGATCACCATTAGTTACCTGCCAAGGCAGCAGCTACTCTATCCTGGAAGTATATTATGGCAATCCCCATTCAGTTCCTGCCCAAGCCAGCAGCCTACTCTTCCTGCGTGCGTTTATTATGGATCGACCATTAGTTTGTTTTTTATGCCAAAGCGAGCAGCCTACAAAATATTCCTCTTGCGGGTTTTTATTAAAACGGCATCACCTCTAGTTCGTTGGCCAAGGAGGGCATGCTACTCCATCCTGGGGTTTTATTATGCGAACCCCATTTAGTTCCTGCCAAGCCAGCAGCTTACTCTTCCTGGGGTTATTATGGATCCTGTTTAGTTCCTGCCCAAGCCATCAGCTACTCTCCTGGGGTCGCAGTAGAATTAAGGCAGTTCTACAGGGGGACAGAACAAGTATTTGAATAACACTTGCCGATTTTGCAGGCTGTTTCCTATCTTACAAAGCATGCTAGACGAGTCTGTCAATTATTTATCATAGATACACTTCCAACTAGCTGAGCCCAGAGACATCGATACTAAAAACAAAAACCAGAAAATCACATTGTATGAATATGTTGAGGTAGATTAATTTGCCCATTTTAATTGCCATGACATAAGTATTTGATCACCTACCAACCCGCTCAAGAAAATTCCGGCCCCTCTCACAGACATTGTTAGAAATATTCTTCTTTAAGCGGACCCTCACCTGCTTCTCGCACGTCATTACCTGATATTTAACTGCACCTGTTTGCCAACCTCATTACCAGGCTCCATAAAAGCCACCTGGTCCAACACACTCAATCAAACAGACTCCAACTCTCTCCACAATTGGCCAAGACCAGCAGATCTGTGATAAGAGACTATCAGCGCGATAACATTAAGCTAAGACCTTCATGCCACAAGGCTGGGATGGCCTACAGGACAATATGGCAAGCCCCAGCTTCGTGCAAGGAAGGCCGAAACACAACTGTGGCCCGCAATAGTATTACGAAAATGGAAGCAAGTTCAAGATGGCACGGCTCAATCACCTACGCTTTTTTCCTTCTGCAACCGGCTCCATGCCAGAATTCTCAACCTCGTGCGGAGCATCAATGATCATGAGGACGGCTGATAGGAGATCTTAAGCCCATAACTAACACAGCCCCAGGGACCTGCAGGCAATGACGAGAAGAGAGCTGGGCTACTACAGTCTCAAAAGACAACCATGTAGCTACCACACTACGCCGTACATGGATTAAAATCCTAGCAGCCGGCACTGCAAGCGTCCCCCCTTGCTCAAGCCCAGCGCCCATAGTCCAGGACCGTTCGCAAGTTTTGACAATGAACCATTGCCGTATGATCAGATAGGAGGAATGGGAGAATCGCGTCATTGCTGGTCTGATGAAGCACAAAAATAGAAGACTTTTTGCAGTCTAAATTCCACATGCCGTCACCACGTTTGCGAGCGAAGAAGGATAGTGATTGAGTACAACCCCAAGAACACCCATCCCAACCGTGAAGCATGGAGGTGGAAACATCATTATTTGGGGATGCTTTTCTGCAAACGGGGAGGACAGGACTGACTGCACCGTATTGAGAGGAGGATGGATGGGGCCATGTAATCGCGAGATCTTGGCCCAACAACCGTCCTATCCTCCCTCAGTAAGAGCATTGAAGATGGGTCGTGGTTGGGTCTTCCAGCATGGACAACGACCCGAAACACACAGCCAGGGGGGCAAAAACTTAAGGGAGTGGCTCCGTAAGAACAGCATCTCAAGGTCCTGGAGTGGCCCTAGCCAGCTCTCAAGACCTGAACCCAATAGAAAATCTTTGGAGGGAGCATGAAAGTCCGTATTGCCCCAGCGGACAAGGCCCCGAAAACCTGAAGGATGTGGAGAAGGTCTGTGTGGAGGAGTGGGCCAAAATCCCTGCTGCAGTACTAGTGTGCCAACCTGGTCAAGTACCTACAGGAAACGTATGATCTCTGTAATTGCAAACACAGGTTTCTGTACCACATATTATTATTTTCTGATTTTCTGATGTACCAAATACTTATGTCATGCAATAAATGCAAATTAATTACTTAAAAATCATACAATGTGATTTTCTGGATTTTTGTTTTAGATTCCGTCTCTCACAGTTGAAGTGTACCTATGATAAAAATTACAGACCTCTACATGCTTTGTAAGTAGGAAAACCTGCAAAATCGGCAGTGTATCAAATACTTGTTCTTTCCCCACTGTATATACAATTCAAACCATTATATTACCGTTCACAACTGATTTCACAACATATTAAGTGTGTTCCTCTCAGACCACTACTCTACTACCACATATCTACAACACATATCCAACATGTACGTGTCGTGTATAGTGCGTATGTTACGTGCTCGTGTGTGTGTATGCGTGTGTCTGTGCCTGTGTGTGTCTCTTCACAGTCCCCGCTGTCCATAAGCTGTGTGCTAGTAGTTTAAACAGTCAACGCCCGTACTGTACTGAAACTTCTCACACAATACAAAGCGCTCTCCCTTTTCTTTGAGCGAGGGAAGATTGACATGCATTTTATTATGTTTCTCTTCCGGTGTACATTAAGGGCTATGCGCCATGCTCTGGGCCATTGTGTAATTTTGACCACATGACCACAGATCGCTGGGCAGTAGCCAGTCCACCCTTGTGACAAAAACTAGGGTCTGTGTATAGGACCTGCTTGTTTTGATAGAGTTGTTCAGAAGGTGAGTCAGAGCAGCTTTTAGTTTTTGAAATATTTGAAACAAAACGTTTTTCTTTCTGCCCATTCTGAACTGTTACTGCAGGCGCTTTGTTAGTGTTTGCATTTGATTTAACTTTCTGTGGTAGCTGATGTGTCATGTGGTTTAGTCATCAGCATGCATAGATACCAGGCTTTTTTTCGAGCCTAGTCACCCTCTGTTCCTTAATGGAATGTTGGTATTGGTGGTGAAGGAGCCCCGTCTGCATGTCTAACTCATTACTAATACCTGCCATGATCTCAATTACCTACTGTTTCACCTGTCTGTATCCACCTGTCTGCCTGCCTGTCTGCCTGTCTGTCTGCCTTCCTGTCTGCTGTCTGTCTGTCTGTCTGTTCTGTCTGTCTGTCTGTCTGTCTGTCTGTCTGTCTGTCTGTCTGGTCTGTCTGTCGGTCTGGTCTGTCTGTCTGTCTGTCTGTCCTGTCTGCTGTCTGCCTGCATGCCTGCCTGCCTTGCCTGCCTGCTGCCTGCCTGCCTGCCCTGCCCTGCCTGCCTTGCTGACTGCCCTGCCTGCCTGCCTAATGCCTGCCTGTCTGCCTGCCTGCCTGCCTGCCTGCCTGCCTGCCCTGCCTGCCTGCCTGCCTGCCTGTCTGTCTGTCTGCTGTCTGTCTGTCTGTCTGTCTGTCTGTCTGTCTGCCTGCCTGCCTGTCTGTCTGTCTGCCCTGCCCTGCCCTGCCTGCCTGTCTATCTGCCTGCCTTGCCTGCCCCTGCCTGCCTGCCTGCTGCCTGCCTGTCTGTCTGTCTGCTGTCTGTCTGTCGTCTGCCTGCCTGATGCCTGTCTTGCCTGCCTGCCTGCCTGCCTGTCTGTCTGTCTGTCTGTCTGTCTGCCGCCTACGCCTGCCTGCCCTGCCTGTCTGTCTGTCTGTCCTGCCTGTCTGTCTGTTCCTGTCTGCCTGACCTGCCTGCATGCCTGCCTGCAGCTGTCTGTCTGTCTGCCTGCCTGTCTATCTGCCTGCCTGTCTTGATCTGTCCTGCCTGTCTGCCCTGTCTGCCTGTCCTGTCTGCCCTGGTTTTGGTAAAATAAGCTGAATATGTGGCATTGCCCCTGGGTGGCAGCGAGAATGAGCTGAAGTCAAAGGTCTGCATCCCAAATGGCATCCTATTCCCTGTATAGTCCAATACATTTGAACCAGGGCCCATAGAGAATAGGGTTCCATTTGGGACGCAGAAAGGAAGGTTTTCTAAAACCCCTCACTGTTGGAAACGTATCTGGGTCACAACCTGGGTCATGTTCATTAGCTACCATATTGGAAAAAATGACTGAAACAGGGACGGAGGGTGGGGACTACCTGAACTTGTCCAATAAGAAATATAATAGTTTTAGTGTTCTGTTGCATAATGTTTTTGCTACTGTCTACCCTAAATGTATATGACCCAGATCATTAGGAACCAAGGGCAACAGTTTCTAAATGTCTGGCATAGCATGTCTTCTCTGGACCCATTATACCACCAAAAGCTCTTTCTTTGGTTGGGGCCCACACCACCCAAAAAGCGGTTCGCCTCTCTGGCCCCACACCACCCAAAAGTGTCTTCTCTAGCCCCATAATACCACCCAAGAGGGCGTTCGCTGGCCACATACGACCACCCAAAGGCTCTTCTCTGGCCAACATAACAACCACCCAAAGGTCTTCTCTAGCTTCTCTAAAAAAACAGCCCTAGCATAACACCCACAAAGGTCTTCTCTTAGCCCCCATAATACACCCAGGTCTTTCTCTAGCCCCAAGGTCTTCTCTAGCCCACATAACACAACCCAAAGGTCTTCTCTAGGCCCATAACACCCACCCAAAGGCCTTCTCTAGCCCCATAACACACCCCAAAGGTCTTCTCTAGCCCCATAACAACCACCACCCAAAGGTATGTCTCTAGCCCCATATAACACCAACACCCAAAGGTATTTCTCTAATAGCCCCAGAACACCACCCACCAAAGGTATTCTCCCCAAAATAGGCCCCATAACACCAACCCAAAGGTCTTCTCTAGCCCCAGACACCACCCAACGGTCTTCTCTGCCCCATAACACCACCCAAATTCTTCTTAGCTCCATAAACAACCCAAAGATCTTCTCTAGCCCCTAATAACCACCACAAGAGGTCTTCTCTGGGTCCCATAAAACACAAAGGTATTTATTTGATTGTGATCCGGACTGTCTCACACCCTAAACAGTGTTTTGGGAAAGATGCATGTCTTGATGAAGGCAAAGAGGCCAAGAGGCAGAAGCAAGAGGCTTAAATAAACAAAGTGATACTGTCCAGAGCAGTTATGCAGGTTTTTATTTTCTTTCAGGACCAATGCATGTCTTAAACACCACAATACCTGCATGAAATCAATATGCCTCTATTCTCTACCACTATCTACCGTTTCTCTTTATGGAAGATATTAAAATACTTTAGCAGGGCAATTTCTTGGCTTTTATTGTTTCCAGGCATTGAATTACAAACTATTGTGACTTTTTCATAACAAGTAAAGCTTGCCAGCCCATTAAACATATCCAGAAGGACATTTACTTTACATAATTTAACGGGACAGGGGCAGGGCAGCAAAAGCATAAATTTCCTCCTCGTATTCAAACAAAACATTTCTTTTTTCACTTTGAAAGGAAGACCCACCAGGACAGTACATGCAAGGGACAGGTATTGTGAAATAAAACGCCTTCAGCAGTTTCTCCTGAAATACTGCTTTACATATGCATGTCTAGAGGCATATGGGGACAACATGTATACAACAAAACACACAGGGACAATATGTGACTGGCACAAGACTGGTTTTAACTTTGTTCATCATTCTTTTCACAAATACATTGGCATCGTTTCTGTTGTGACCTCAAACGCTCACATTATACGTCAACATCTTCTGATTGTTCTGTGGTTTGATAAATGTTATTGTGAATGTGATATGAATGGCCGCTCTCACCAGTAGCATTTGAAAGGTATTGTATGGCTGGACGATGCCCTGAAGTGCTGGATCACATGCCTGTTGAAGCTTGACACATGGGTTAGGGTTAAGTAATATAACCTAGAACGTAGACACCATTCTTCAGGCTTCGCTCATAAAAGCTGTGTGTATTCAAAACTAACGTAGTAATGTAAACATTTATACAGTGCATTGGAGAAAGTATTCAGACTTTTTAGTTGTTGTATTTTTTACCCCCCCTTGTCAATTAGGATCTTGTCTCATCGCTGCAACTTCCCAATGGGCAAGGGAGAGGCGAAGGTCAAGTTCATTCCGTCCTCCGAAACATGACCCGCCAAACCGCGCTCCCTTAAACACCTGACCGCTTAACCTTAACGGAAGCCAGCCGCCCCAATGTGTCAGGGGAAACACCGTTCACTGATGACCGAAGTCAGCCTGCAGGTGCCCGACTGCCACAAGGGAGTCGCTAGATGCGCGATGAGGCGAGTACTGAGCACTCTGGAGCCAGGTTTTCATCAAGGATCTCTCTGTACTTTGCTCCCATTCATCTTTCCCTCCCCCCCCGATCCTGACTGGTCTCCAGTCCCTGCCACTGAAAAACATCCCCACAGCATGATGCTGCCCACCACCCATGCTTCACCGTAGGGATGGTGCCCAGGTTTCTTCCAGATGTGACGCTTGGCATTCAGGCCAAAGAGTTCAATCTTGGTTTCATCAGACCAGAGAATCATGTTCTCATGGTCTGAGAGTCCTTTATAGGGCCTTTTGCAAACCTCCAAGCGGGCTGTCCATGTGTATTTTACTGAGGAGTGGCTTCTGTCTGGGCCACTCTACCATAAAGGTGGGCGGCGAACGAGATTGACTGAATGGAGTGCTTCAGAGATGGTTGTCCTTCTGGGACGATTTCTCAAGTCTCCGCATCTCCGCAGAGGAACTCTGGCGCTCTGTCAGAGTGGGGACCATCGGGTTTGCTTGGTCACCTCCCTGCACCAAGGCCTTCTCCCACGATTGTTCAGTTTGGCCGGGCGGCCAGCTCTAGGAAGAGTCTTGGTGTTTCCAAACTTCTTCCCATTTCAGAATAATGGCGGCCACTGTGTTCTAGGGACCTTAAATGCTGCAGACATTTTTGGTACCCTTCCCACAGATATGTGCCTCATCACAATCCTGTTTCTGAGTTCTAGGACAATTCCTTCGACCTCATGACTTTTGCTCTGACATGCACTGTCAACTGTGTGACCTTATATAGACAGGTGGTGTGCCTTTCCAAATCATGTCCAATCAATTGATTTGCCACATGTGGACTCCAATCAAGTTGTAGAAACATCTCAAGGATGATCAATGGAAACAGGATGATGCACCTGAGCTCAATTTCGAGTCTCATAGCAAAGGGTCTGAATACTTACGTAAATAAAGTATTTCAGTTTTTAATATTTTATGGATTTGCAAAATAATTCTATAAAAAAACTGTTTTCGCTTTTTTCATGATGGCGTATTGTGTGTAGATTGATGAGGATTTGTATTTATTTAATCAATTTTAGAATAAGGCTGTAACGTAACAAAATGTGGAAAAAGTCAAGGGGTCTGAATACTTTCTGAATGCACTGTATGCTATTACACTTTCACACATTAATCACTCTTCTACACATTGTAACCGTCAGACAGGACACACACACACCACACACACACACCACCACACTCACACACTACACACACACACACACACACCACACACACACACACATAGGACAAAGCGAGACAGACTGATTACAGACTGATAAAACAGAGGAAGAGAAGAGAATAGAACTGCTTACTTTCCCGAGGAGGGAATTTCGGTTGGTCAATGGACTCCCAGCAGTCTCTTTCTTGAAAAACAAAATGTCAGCACAGGACTTTTCCTCAGAATACATTACAACAATGAAATTCATACATTTGAATCTCCTCGTGTAGACCTGCAGCTTTAAGTGAACTATGTGGAAGTTTTGTCTTCAGTGCACAGTGATACCATTTCAGACCCATCATCTTTAAGTCTTCCTGATATGAGAGAGAAAACAGGATCATGCCATAACGTGAGCCGGTCCCAGAATTAAAGTACTTAGTAAGTCAACAATAGAGATGTAAATTGATAGCTTCTGCATATGGCCAACTTGTAAACCTAGCTGTTTGTGGTGATAGTTTATTCCACACTGTAGATCTGGTATTCAATTCATCTTAATTTACCTCAAACAGGCCTCACTGCAGAGCACGGCCCAATGGTAAGTCAAATAAGCAGTCTGAGAAACTGAACTAACACCCACATCACACAACTGAATATTTTTATGGCAATGTTAGGCAACGTTCTCCTTTTTAATGAGAATTCTCACAAAGAATAACCAAAGACAAAATTGAGACGTTATGTTGATAGAAGTCTCACAATGTTCAAAATCATTCTATTCTATAATTAACATTGTCGAGCTTCATGTTAATGGCAGGTCACACAGTTGAGAGAGCTGGAAATAGAAACATCCCCCTGGTAGAAGAGGGACCTGATCCTAGATGTGGTCCTCTGTAGCTCAATTGGTAGAGCATGGCGCTTGTAACGCCCAGGGTAGTGGGTTCGATCCCCGGGACCACCTCATACGTAAAATGTATGCACACATGACTGTAAGTCACTTTGGATAACCTACATCTGATGCCCTCCGATAAGATCACTGGTATAGATGAGGGCAGGCAGCATCTATCCACAAGCCATATACAGTGGAGGAGGTACAGTGCCTTGCTAAACTATTTATCCCCCTTGGCGTTTTTCCTATTTTGTTGCATTACAACCTGTAATTTACAGTGGGGGAAAAAAAATACTTATTTTCCACCATAATTTGCAAATAAATTCATTAAAATCCTACAATGGTGATTTTCTGGATTTTTTTCCCTCAATTTTGTCTGTCATAGTTGACGTGTACCTATGATGAAAATTACAGGCCTCTCTCATCTTTTTAAGTGGGAGAACTTGCACAATTGGTGGCTGACTAAACACTTTTTTTTTCCCCACTGTAAATTGATTTTTATTTGGATTTCATGTAATAGACATACACAAAATAGTCCAAATTGGTGAAGTGAAATGAAAAAAAATAACTTGTTTCAAAAAAGTATAAAAAATAAATAATGGAAAAGTGGTGCGTGCATATGTATTCACCCCCTTTTTTATGAAGCCCCTAAATAAGATCTGGTGCAACCATTACCTTCAGAAGTCACATAATTAGTTAAATAAAGTCCACCTGTGTGCAATCTAAGTTTCACATGATCTGTCACATGATCTCAGTATATATATACACCTGTTCTGAAAGGCCCCAGAGTCTGCAACAACACTAAGCAAGGGGCACCACCAAGGAAACGGCACCATGAAGACCAAGGAGCTCTCCAAAACAGGTCAAGGACAAAGTTGTGGAGAAGTACAGATCAGGGTTGGTTATAAAAAATATAAGAAACTTTAAACATCCCACAGAAACCCATTAAATCCATTATTAAAAATTGAAAGAATATGGCACCACAACAACTTGCCAAGAGAGGGCTGCCCACCAAAACTCACGGACCAGGCAAGGACGGCATTAATCAGAGAGGCAACAAGAGACCAAAGATAACCCTGAAGGAGCTGCAAAGCTCCACAGCGGAGATTGGAGTATCTGTCCATAGGACCACTTTAAGCCGTACACTCCACAGAGCTGGGCTTTACGGAAGAGTGGCCAGAAAAAAGCCATTCCTTAAAGGAATGTGGGAGACTCCCCCAAACATATGGAAGAAGGTACTCTGGTCAGATGAGACTAAAATTGAGCTTTTTTGGCCATCAAGGAAAACGCTATGTCTGGGCACAAACCCCAACACCTCATCACCCCGAGAACACCATCCCGATGTTTTTCATCGGCAGGGACTGTGAAACTGGTCAGAATTGAAGGAATGATGGCGCTAAATACAGGGAGATTCTTGAGGGAAACCTGTTTCAGTCTTCCAGAGATTTGAGACTGGGACGGAGGTTCACCTTTCAGCAGGACAATGACCCTAAGCATACTGCTAAAACAACACTCGAGTGGTTTAAGAGGAAACATTTAAATGTATTGGAATGGCCTAGTCAAAGCCCAGACCCTCAATCCAATTGAGATCTGTGGTATGAATTAAAGATTGCTGTACACCAGCTGAACCCATCCAACTTGAAGGAGCTGGAGCAGTTTTACCTTGAAGAATAGGCAACAATCCCAGTGGCTATATGTGCCAAGCTATAGAGACATACCCCAAGAGACTTGCAGCTGTAATTGCTGCAAAAGGTGGCTCTACAAAGTATTGACTTTGTGGGGGGTGAATAGTTATACACGCTCAAGTTTTTCAGTTTTTTTGTCTTATTTCTTGTTGGTTTCACAATAATAAATATTTAGCATCTTCAAAGTGGTAGGCATGTTGTGTACATCAAATGATACAAACCCCCCAAAAAATCCATTTTAATTCCAGGTTGTAAGGTAACAAAATAGAAAAATGCCAAGGGGGGTGAATACTTTCGCAAGCCACTGCAGCAGCTATCCACAGCCAGGGGGGAAGGTATCTACATAGGATAAGGAGTTTTTCCAGAACCATGTCACCTGACCCTAACTCACTGTGAGTTTTTATTTTTTTTTTGGTCATGTCAAAGTTCCTGACCCTATGTCTTGAGGTCATTTAGGCACCAAACACACACACACAATTGAGTTGAGATGGTTTTGTAAATGATGCATTTAAAAGTGGACAGGATATTCATTGTAAAATGGGAAAGGTTCTCACAAGTAGTCCCAGGGAGACAAAGGGCTTTTTGCCACAGCATTCTTCAATTAGGTGTGGCAGCGCCTCTACACTTGATTTAGTTTAATCAAATATATCGACGCATAGTTTTAAAAAGAGGGGCAAAGTGCTGTTTTTTTAGACCGATTTGCCTCATGATTTGTCAATTTGCGCACAATTTCTCTGTCCCTCACATCGGAGCTGCAGGCTCTTTGCATACCTGATGCAAACCTGCATAAAACAAGCTCAGCCCTGTGAGGTTTATGGTACAATCATGTTGCTTTCTCTGTGTCTGTGTATAGGAAGCCCTCCTAGTCCTTCTTTAAAATATAATTCATATGAACAAGTACAACATTGCTGCAGTTTGACAGGGTTTTCATCCTCCCCAAGGCCAAGAGTTTTTCCAGGATTTTGTTTAATTTTTTTTTTAATACACGTGACCTGATTAGAAAAACTCTGGTCACATCATAGCCCATATTTAACCTTTTTTTTTTTTTTTTTTTTTTACAACAGATTAAATAACGTTTTACTTGGTTAGGTTACCAGATCAGGAAAAACTAAGGCCCCAGATTTTTTTGTTTGTTTTGTTTTTCGCCACACCAATCTGGGACCTGTGGTGACACCTCTGAATAGTCCACTGCAAAGGGGATAGGGTCCCATTTGGGATGCAGACCATGTTGTGTAAAGCAGCTAGGCATTAGCACAGACACAGCATCATCATCACCTTCTGTCTGAATCACTCTGTTTGGAAGTCGATTTGACTTTTTACTTGGCTCTGCCCTATGGTAGCTTTTCAGCTGCTTTACGCTTCTAAGATTCTAAGATTCTAAGATCTAAGATTCTATCAGTCATAGAATCATGATGAAACATGTATTTATAAGAGAAGGAGTGTAGCATGAGGGCATTGGTCTCTAGTGTGCTGAGGGTTGAGTTTCTAAAATGTCTACCCCACATAATTTCATGAATTATAACACCCCTTATCACATTTCCTTTGTCATTGGATTTTTTTGTCACCTTCCACATTTAAAAAAATGTCTTTAAGCTAAAACGGATACTGATTGATATTGATCCGGCCTTGAAAAAAAGATGAGTATCTCAAAACACAAATACAAATCACCTCTTTGTTTATGCCCTGCGATGCAGTCACGAGTTGGACGGATCCAAGAGCAAACGGTCAATATAGGTCAGTGAGGTAGAGCTGGGTGCAACAACTTTCCACCAAACATTCTCACACACTAGTGGCCTTGACCAGGTCAGGTACCGTTTTAGCCTGGTTCAAACAGACTGACCGCTGAGTTCACCCATGGTTTTACAGATCTGTCTGGTTTCACCATGCTAGCAATGGTTAAAAGGTAACTACAAAACGCATAGCTGACATACTTCTGACTGAATTATGAATAGTAGACTATCGACCAGATTCTTTGTTTGTAAAGCTACAGTCCACAGCCCTGTCCTGCCCTGTCCAGCCCTGTCCAGCCCCTGTCCTGCCCTGTCCTGTCCTGTCCTGCCCTGTCCAGCCCTGTCCAGCCCTGTCCTGCCCTGTCCTGTCCTGTCCTGCCCTGTCCAGCCCTGTCCAGCCCTGTCCCTCTCTGTCCAGCCCTGTTCAGCCCCTGTCCAGCCCTGTCCTGCCCTATCCTGTCCCTCTCTGTCCAGCCCTGTTCAGACCCTGTCCCTCCCTGTCCAGCCCTGTTCAGCCCTGTCCTGCCATCTGTCTAGCCCTGTCCAGCCCTGTCCCTCTCTGTCCAGCCCTGTTCAGCCCCCTGTCCAGCCCTGTCCCTGCCCTGTCCAGCCCTGTTCAGCCCTGTCCAGCCCTGTCCTGCCCTATCCTGTCCCTCCCTGTCCAATCCCTGTCCAGCCCTGTCCAGCCCTGTCCCTCCCTGTCCAGCCCTGTTCAGCCCTGTCCAGCCCTGTCCTGCCCTATCCTGTCCCTCCCTGTCCAGCCCTGTCCTGTCCCTCCCTGTCCTGCCCTGTCCAGCCCTGTCCTGCCCTGTTCAGCCCTGTCCAGCCCTGTCCAGCCCTGTCCTTTCCCTCTCCTGTCCCTCCCTGCCTGCCCTGTCCTGTCCAGCCCTATCCAGCCCTCTCCTGTCCTGCCCTGTCCTGTCCAGCCCTATCCAGCCCTCTCCTGTCCAGCCCCTGTCCTGCCCTGTTCAGCCCTGTCCAGCCCTGTCCAGCCCTATCCAGCCCTCTCCTGTCCAGCCCTGTCCTGCCCTGTTCAGCCCTGTCCAGCCCTGTCCAGCCCTATCCAGCCCTCTCCTGTCCTGCCCTGTCCAGCCCTCTCCTGTCCTGCCCTGTCCTGTCCGATCAGTGCAGATGAAGGACAGGGAGCAGAAGCCAGTTTAGCCTATTGAGATGCATCCAAGTTTAGTCACCACTTGCCCGGCTACCCCAGACCCCTTGCTCCGGCCAAACGCTACACCACGCCTCGGACGTTAGCTTCCTCCCCGACCCTTCCACCGACTGCAAAACACTTCGGGGGCTGTCTGATTCGTCCAGAAACTGATGGGTTGGGCCAGAGCCAGAAACATACGTGGGTAGAAATGGGTCATTGGCTTTGATACTCTGATAACCTGCCTGAATGACTACCGACCCGTAGCACTGACGTCTGTAGCATGAAGTGCTTGAAAGGCTGGTCATGGCTCACATCAACACCATTATCCCAGAACCCTAGACCCACTCCAATTTGCATACCGCCCCAACAGATCCACAGATGAGGCAATCTCTATTGCACTCCACACTGCCCTTTCCCACCTGGACAAGAGGAACACCTACGTGAGAATGCTATTCATTGACTACAGCTCAGCATTCAACACCATAGTGCCCTCAAAGCTCATCACTAAGCTAAGGATCCTGGGACTAAAACACCTCCCTCTGCAACTGGATCCTGGTCTTCCTGACAGGCCGCCCCCAGGTGGTAAGGGTAGGTAACAACACATATGCCACACTGATCCTCAACACGGGGGCCCCTCAGGGGTGCGTGCTCAGTCCCCTCCTGTACTCCCTGTTCACCCATGACTGCATGGCCAGGCACGACTCCAACACCATCATTAAGTTTGCCGACGACGCAACAGTGGTAGGCCTGATCACTGACAACGATGAGACAGCCTATAGGGAGGAGGTCAGAGACCTGGCCATGTGGTGCCAGGATAACAACCTCTCCCTCAACGTGACCAAGACAAAGACTGAGCACGCCCCCATTCTCATCGACGGTGCTGTGGTGGAACAGGTTGAGAGCTTCAAGTTCCTTGGTGTCCACATCACCACGAACTATCATGGTCCAAACACACCAAGACAGTCGTGAAGAGGGCACGACAAAGCCTATTCCCCCTCAGGAGACTGAGAAGATTTGGCATGGGTCCTCAGATCCTCAAAAAGTTCTACAGCTGCACCATCGAGAGCATCCTGACTGGTTGCATCACTGCCTGGTATGGCAACTGCTCGGCCTCCGACCGTTTTAGGCACTACAGAGGGTAGTGCGTACGGCCCAGTACATCACTGGGGCCAAGCTTCCTGTCATCCAGGACCTCTATACCAGGCGTTGTCAGAGGAAGGCCCATCAAAATTGTCAAAGACTCCAGCCACCCTAGTCATAGACTGTTATCTCTGGTACCGGAGTGCCAAGTCTAGGTCCAAAAGACTTCTCAACAGCTTCTACCCCCAAGCTATAAGACTTCTAAACAGCTAATCATGGCTACCCAGACTATTTGCACTGCCCCCCCCACCCTTATATTTTTTACGCTGCTGCTACTCTGTTAATTATTTATGCATAGTCACTTTAACTCTACCCACATGTACATATTACTTCAACTACCTCAACTAGCCGGTGCCCCCGCATAATGACTCTGCACCGGTACCCCCCTGTATATATAGCCTCCCTACTGTTATTTTATTTTACTTTTGCAAAAAAATTCTCAACACTTTTTTGTTTTATTCTACTTTTTTATTAAAAATAAATGCATTGTTGGTTAAGGGCTGTAAGTAAGCATTTCACTGTAATGTCTGCACCTGTTGTATTCGACGCATGTGGCCAATAAAATGTGATTTGATTTGAATGGTCAGAGACGATCCAATCGCTGATGACTTTGTTTTGTTACAACCACCCTTAGTGCCCCTCGTCACCACAAACAACTATCATTGATGGCAGTCTCAGACTAAAGTTGTTAGATTAATTTGTATTTTAAGAATAATGACTAAAGGATTTCACCCCAAATACAGTATAAAGTGTTAGAATTATCATGTAGTGTCAACCCACTAACAGAGGGGGCGGTACTAACCATTCAAGGGGGAAGGGGAAGGCGGAAAACTGTTTAGAAAAGCCACCTAAAGGTGGGAGGAGTCAAGTCCAGGAGGTATAAAACGGAGTGTATGTGTTTTTGGCGTCAGAGCTCTCCATGAATAAATATACAGATAATACTTGTGGGTTGTGGACCTTAAATCATTGATGATTAAAAACCAGAGCCTTACAACCTCTTGTAATGATTCAAGCTTAGGTTGAATTAGAGATAGAAATTCACATATGACAAAGTATGTAGCGAACGACAGAGCAGCGGAAGAATTTACTGTGAGTCATCACTTTAGGCTAGCTCATCTGTCCCATGGTGACGTCAACTTCCCGAACATTTGTAACCGACACATCCGGAGTGACAAGCTGCCTTCTGTCAGGGACATACTTGGAGTATTAAAATTATACTGTGTGATACACACCTCCACCACCTAGCTATACACCATCCCCATGTAACATACACTATATACACAGTAGTATGTGGGACACCCCTTCAAATTAGTGGATTCGGCTAGTTTCAGCCACACCCGTTGCTGACAGGTGTATAAAATCGAGCACACAGCCATGCAATCTCCATAGACAAAACATTGGCAGTAGAATGCCCCTTACTGAAGAGCCTCAGTGACTTTCACGTGCCACCATCATAGGATGCCACCTTTTCCAACAAGTCAGTTCGTCACATTTCTGCCCTGCTAGAGCTGCCCCGGTCAACTGTAAGTGCTATTAATTGTGAAGTGGAAACATTTAGGAGCAACAACGGCTCAGCCGCGAAGGGGTAGGCCACACAAGCTCACAGAACGGGACCGCCGAGTGCTGAAGCGCGTAGCGCGTAAAAAATCGTCTGTCCTCGTTGCAAACACTCACTACTGGTTCAAAATTGCCTCTGGAAGCAACGTCAGCACAAGAACTGTTCGTCGGGAGCTTCATGAAATGGGTTTCCATGGCCGAGCAGCTGCACACCAAGCCTAATGCATCACCATGCGCAATGCCAAAGCGTCGGCTGGAGTGGTGTAAAGCTTGCTGCCATTGGACTCTGGAACAGGGAAACGCGTTCTCTGGAGTGATGAATCACGCTTCAACCATCTGGCAGTCCGACGGACGAATCTGGGTTTGGTGGATGCCAGGAGAACGCTATCTGCCCCCAATGCATAGTGCCAACTGTAATGTTTGGTGAAGGTAAGAATAATGGTCTGGGGCTGTTTTTCATAGGTTCAGGCTCTTTAGTTCCAGTGAAGGGAAATCTTTGGGATGAATTGGAACGCCCGACTTCGAGCCAGGCCTATCGCCCAACATCAGTGCCCAACCTCACTAATGTTTCTTGTGGCTGAATAGAAGCAAGTCCCTGCAGCAATGTTCCAACTTCTAGTGGAAAGCCTTCCCAGAAGAGTGGATGCTGTTATAGCAGCAAAGGGGGCGACAAACTCCATATTAATGCCCATAATTTTGGAATGAGATGTTCGACGAGCAGGTGTCCACATACTTTTGGTCATGTGGTGTATGCTCCAGAGAGAGTTCAGTAGCAGCCTCAGACTCCAGAGACTAGTGTCCCAGTCCCCCATAGAGCTGTACAACCGGAATGTCTTAGTGGTCAGAGCTGCAGTGACTTCCAGCCCCAGTCCCCTTCACACTCACAGCTCTGGAACTGGAATGTGTGAGCTCTGGAACTGGAATGTGTGAGCTCTGGAACTGGAATGTGTGAGCTCTGGAACTGGAATGTGTGAGCTCTGGAACTGGAATGTGTGAGCTCTAGAACTGGAATGTGTGAGCTCTGGAACTGGAATGTGTGAGCTCTGGAACTGGAATGTGTGAGCTCTGGAACTGGAATGTGTGAGCTCTGGAACTGGAATGTGTGAGCTCTGGAACTGGAATGTGTGAGCTCTAGAACTGGAATGTGTGAGCTCTAGAACTGGAATGTGTGAGCTCTAGAACTGGAATGTGTGAGCTCTGGAACTGGAATGTGTGAGCTCTGGAACTGGAATGTGTGAGCTCTGGAACTGGAATGTGTGAGCTCTGGAACTGGAATGTGTGAGCTCTGGAACTGGAATGTGTGAGCTCTGGAACTGGAATGTGTGAGCTCGGGAACTGGAATGTGTGAGCTCTAGAAAACTGGAATGTGTGAGCTCTAGAACTGGAATGTGTGAGCTCTAGAACTGGAATGTGTGAGCTCTAGAACTGGAATGTTGGTGGATTAAGAGTGTCGGGTCTTGAAACACGGCGCCATGGCATACGCTGACATTCTTTGCGTATATATCACTGCCAGCATGGGATGCAGTATGTCAGAACAATGTCACTCTCATATGACACTGTTTGCATCCACTGCTGTGGTCTGCTGTGATGGTGTCTCTCTCTCTATGCCCTGGAAAACCTGAGCTCTTCATGCACAGCACACAATGAGAGGAAGGCGCATTGGCCCGATTTCAGACTTGAGATAAGTCATTTAAACTATGGACTTAAGTCAACTTATCTCAAGTCTGAACAGTAAATATAAAAACATGGACATAATGTTGTTTCTATGACTTCTTACTTCAATGTCTAGCAGCTGCTGCAACAGTGCATTTGGGAGCACCCTCATCTTGTTTCAACTGTATTTCACGGGGGTTGATATTTCATAAATACAGACATATTCAGAACACATTCAACTCTGTGTGTGTTTGAATACAATTATTGTTTCAGGGTGTAACACAATTATTCAATACAGAGAAATCAGACTTCAAAACACCATATAAGGTCAGGAAATAAGACAACACTTGTTTCATGCTTTCACGTGTAAACATGTACTTTTGAAAACATTCTAAACATTTAGTAATTTAATTTCTAAATATTAACACCAATGGGCACCATAAATATAATGGTAAGCACAGTATTGACCTGCTTAATGAACCCTCTGCACTTGGTATTGCACAAAACAAGATAAAAAATGTGTCCAAAAACGGCTCCCTATTTCCTACGTAGTGCACTACTTTCGACCAGGATCCATAGTAGGCCCTGTAGTGTACTATATAGGGAGTAGGACACCCATTTGGGGATGCAGAAACAGTCATAGACACATCTCAGTTCCTCCCGTACACAGCATTTGCGGTCTTTACATCCTGAATGGGGAGAGATAAGAGTTATATTGTTAGATTAGGGTTACGTCCCAAATGGCTTTCTCTTCCCTACAGTGGCTTGCGAAAGTATTCACCCCCCTTGGCATTTTTCCTATTTTGTTGCCTTACAACCTGGAATTAAAATGGATCATTTGATTTACCCACTTTGAAGATGCAAAATAATTGTTTTTGGGTGAAACAAACAAGAAATAAGACACAAAAACTGAAAACATGAGCGTGCATAACTATTCACCCCCCCAAAGTCAATACTTTGTAGAGCCACCTTCTGCAGCAATTACTATAAGCTTGCACATCCTAGCCACTGGGATTTTTGCCATTCTTCAAGGCAAAACTGCTCCAGCTCCTTCAAGTTGGATGGGTTCCACTGGTGTACAGCAATCTATAAGTCATACCACAGATTCTCAATTGGATTGTGGTCTGGACTTTGACTAGGCCATTCCAAGACATTTAAAATGTTTCCCCTTAAACCACTTCAGTGTTGCTTTAGCAGTATTGTTTAGGGTCATTGTCCTGCTGGAAGGTGAACCTCTGTCCCAGTCTCAAATCTCTGGAAGACTGAAAACGGTTTTTCCCTCAACAATTTCCCTGTATTTAGCGCCATCCATCATTCCTTCAATTCTGACCAGTTTCCCAGTCCCTGCCGATGAAAAAACATGGTGTTCTCGGGGTGATGAGAGGTGTTGGGTTTAGCGCCAGACCATAGCGTTTTCCTTGATGGCCAAAAAGCTCAATTTTAGTCTCATCTGACCAGAGTACCTTCTTCCATATGTTTGGGGAGTCTCCTACATGCCTTTTGGTGAACACCAAACGCTATTTTCTTCTTTAAGCAATGGATTTTTTCTGCCCCACTCTTCTGTAAAGCCCAGCCAATCTCCGCTGTGGAGCTTTGCAGCTCCTTCAGGGTTATCTTTGGTCTCTTTGTTTGCCTCTCTGATTAAATTCCCTCCTTGCCTGGTCGTGAGTTTTGGTGGGCGGCCCTCCTCTTGGCAGGTTTTGTTGTGGTGCCATATATTCTTTCCATTTTTAATAATGGTTTTTAATGGTGCTCTGTGGAGAGGTTCAAAGTTTTGGGATGGTATCGTATATGAAGATTATGTCTTTGGTTAAATGTTTTTCATGAAGAAATGGAATGTTTGTTTATGTTAGTATCAAAAGGGAATGTTTTTAGTGTAACGTCACATACAACAGACAGGAAGTGTGTTGTAGACAGGGGAGACTGGTGATTGGCCAGAAGAGGGAGCATCTTTTTGCATTGTTTATAAATAGGGGCTAGACTACAGAAAGGGCAGAACGGCCATGACAATCTGAGACGCCGTTCTCCGGACACCGCGGGTCTGTAACTTATGCTGTAACCTCGTGATTTAATAAAAGCCTCTAACACGGTGCAGCTTGAGTTGACTCTTTGTTGATAGCAATAATTGCCACCATTCACCCGATACGACAAATGGCGCCCAACGTGGGGCTGGTCTGCACCTCTCCTTTGTTTCAGTCAACCGCCAGGCTAACTCGCTTTGAAGCATGGCCAGACAAGGGTGAGTTTTTCTTACCGTTTCGGAGCTTGTTAGATTGGATACGACTTGTGTACACTGGAGAGATGTACCATACGACCTTGCCTCGGGTGGCGTTATTGCGGTCGACTAGAGTCTGTTATAATATATTCCATGGTAAAACGGCAGGTAATTGGGAAATTTAGAGCATAAAACGGTAGGAATTAAGTATTGAAGGTGTACAATTAAGGCAGATTATGCGCATCAATAGGGCACTGTACTGCTTAAGACCCCGGGGGGGCCATTTAGAAAATGATGGGCCGACAAATCCGCGTGCACGATAGAATGTGCATTCGGTGGGTTTTGAAAGAACTCGGTTTGATGGGCTTTTATCTGATTGTGATTATGACTCGACTCTCGTCCGACGGGGGGTTTGATTGGGTTTGATTTCTCGGTGTAATGGTCATTAAGTCACGGTAGCAAAAACGGTAGGATAAATATGTTAAAATAAATAGGGCAGTGCAGGATGGTTATTTGTGTGTGGTAGGCCGCAGTTAGCTAAAGGCTAAGGCTAATGTTAATGCTAAATGCTGGGTTGTGTTGCGTGCTACATGCTAACGGATATCCTTAGAGACCCATTGCGATGGATTAAAGTCTCTTAAACTTGTCTCTGTGTGTGTAAAGTCAGGTTATATTTTTTTGTGAGCTCTGTTATGTGTAATTGTGTGAGTATAAGGTATAAAATAGTGAAGCTGTAGCGTAATGCTATCGTTCTATGGTTTGGCAAGCATGGGGTTAAATGGATGTGCGCATGCGCTTGAGTTTACGGCGCTAAAACTACGACATGAGGTTATTTGCTAAAACTACGAACACTGCATTGTGGGTAAAGGTCATAGGTCCCATCTGGGGTTACCCTGCAAGGGGAGAAATAGACACAGACGGGGAAACAAAGAGAAGATATATTTTGACACGAGTATTCTAGTTTAAACGGCGGATGGTTAAAGATTAAACTTGTTTTGTGACCTATTGAATTTATAAATTAGATATATGATGACGGATTATAATGAATTAAATTAAATGACGGATTAAAATTAAATAAAATGTTTTTGAGCGATCGATAATTATTCCTGAGTTAATTCTTAGAGCGAATGTAAAACGAAGGAATATTGAATATGGTTGAAATAACTCAGTGATTGCATTAACTACTAAAATCTGTTTCTGTGTATTTGTTCCCTTGTCATATGAGAGACAGGAGAGAGAGAGAGAGAGGAGATACAGGAAGTGCTGACGTGACATCACGTGACGCGGCAGAGGCAGAGGATCAGATATCAGGCTAGTTCACAAAATCATCCCTTACAAAATATTTGATGACAATTTCACATAGGCTTGGCAAATAATATTTCATTAAAAATTGCATTTTGGAGGCTCTGTGCATCACTGGGGTTTGATTGGAATTGTGTTGGGAATCAAGGACTGACATTATTCTGTAAAAATTAAGATAAGGGTTTATGGTAATTATAGAGCAAAGGGGTTACAGGCTTTGTTTTTGGGGATTGCTTTGAAGTTGACTAACTTACAGTTGCATTTGATGGGTTGTGGTAAGATAGCCAACACTAATTGATAAATTGGGTGACATAGGATATAGGAATAAAAATTGGTTTTAATTATTCATGATTTTTAATTGATTTATTTAAAAAAAAAAAAAAAAAAAAAAAAAAAAAAATCTGGTTGTTTAGGTTATATTAATAATTAGAGGGGGGGAAGCCATAGGCTATATAGTCTAAAATAAAATAATTCACGATAAAGGAATATAAAAGGGTTGTTACAATGGGGAGAAAGGGACAGCAAGGCTAGATGAAGGTGATTACACCGATTGATATAGGGAAAAAATAGTAATCCTTTAACTAAAGTAGTGTTAGAAAGTAGTGTTAGGAAAACTAATGGCAGAAGTTAGTACACCTTTCTCACGCACGGATTCAGCAAAATGACACCCACCTTACGAGAAGGGAGTAGAGCTTAGGGATGTTTATCCTCAGCTTCCAGTGATCATCCAGGAGGGTGATTGTTGCATTAGAGATGAAGATGAATAATAGATAGAGGACAAGCAGAAACGACCAGAAAGATGAATCCAAAACTCCAGAAGGAAGAAAAACCGAGATGTCTGGAAACTAAGAGAAGAATGAGGTTCGAGTTCAGATGAAGATAGCGATAAAGAAGGGACTAAAGGTGCTGTGTATTCAAAAGGAGTTTGTCCTACAAGGACTGGCACAGAAGAAAAGTAAGAAGATGATGGAAGATGATATTTCGAGGACAGAACTTAGAATATAAGCTTTTGAAGAAATACTGATATGTCAGCAAGAAAGAACAGGATCAAGAAACTCTGAGAAAAACTCAATCATACAACTGGTGGAGAAGAGAAGCTTTGGTTATGAAGAATCAGAGTGAACCAAATCAACAATCACTGTTACAGCTTCAACTGAACAATATCAAATGCAATTGTACCAGCCAAGGGGGGTACCAAATGTTTCATATCCACAGCCAGTTTCTGGACAGCCACAGAATTGGAGAGGAAGAGGACGAGAAGGCTTAGAAGGAGGAGGAAGATTTCAGCTACACTTCCAGCAACTTCAGAAGACTGTTATAATTGTGGACAGATTGGGTACTTTACCTGTGAGTGCAACAAGTCAGGAGGAAAAAACAGAGAACATTTTTAAGGAAGATACAGGAGCAAGTGAAGATTCTAGAGTGCCTAGAAGATCCGGAAGGGGGGTGTCAGCTGATAGCATCGATTAGAGAAGAAGAGAAAATATCTAACAATTGAAGTAAAAACCAGAGGACTATTAGAAGTGATGGTGAATAGTGGAAAAACTTATCTGTGTTCAGCCTAAAGAGGTTAAACATCTCACTATGTAAAATTAACTAATTAGGATAGGGATTTGAGGTAGTAAAACAGTTAATTACTCTTAGGGAACCAATTGATCTCTGCTATAGAACTCAAAGAGAAATCAAAATAGACATACTAATATTAGAAGATACTGTTATTGCAGTGTTGGGAGAGATGCATTGTTTAAATTGAATTGTACAATAAGATGTACACTAGACGACTGTCTGGTAGAAGATTTTAAAAAGTAGGTTTTTGGGAATCATATTGGCTTAAAAAGATAGTATCATAGGAAGGATGATACTGCCTATTAGACAATCTGTCTGGGAAATAAAGTTAAAAGGGGTGACGGTTATTCTGGGTTACATTCTTACACTAAGAGATTTCAGGCTAGGCTAAAAGGGGTTTAGTCGTTTGCCAAGTCTGTGTAAAAAAAGTCAGAAGCAGGTGGGGACTTTCCCAATCACATATTCAAAAAATTTGGTGGTAAAGGGATTTGTGAATAAATCAGTGGAAAAAGTTTTAAAGGTTATGAGAGAAAAGATTAGATTAAAATAAGTTAGGAGAACTAGGGTTGAAGGAACTCTAAGACAGTAAGCTAAGTTTCAAAGTTAGTAGTAAGAGAGAGAGAACAGTGGTGTGAGGGACATGTTAAAGTTTAGTGGGAAGATATGGTAGGAGTTTTAGGATCTGTTAGGAGCAGATGCATTGAGAAAGTATGTGTTTTGCTGAATGATAAGAGAAGATTGAGGGTGATTGAGTATCTATAGTTGCAGTTCCCAGCAGGGAGATCAAGGTAATTATAGGTGTATTTTTTATAATCAAAAGTTTGAAAGTCAGGGATTAGAGATAGGACTGAGAGTTGGGGAAAAAAGTGACACTAGTGGTGATAGATGGAAGTACAAGCAAAGACAACTTTTCTTTGGAAAATGGATGAAGTAACTAACATTTACATTTACATTTTAGTCATTTAGCAGACGCTCTTATCCAGAGCGACTTACAGGAGCAATTAGGGTTAAGTGCCTTGCTCAAGGGCACATTTACGTCATTTAGCAGACGCTCTAGTCCAGAGCGACTCACAAATTGATGCATTCACCCTATAGCCAGTGGGATAACCACTTTACCATTTTTTTTTTTGGGGGGGGGGGGGTAGAAGGATTACTTTATCCTATCCCAGGTATTCCTTAAAGAGGTGGGGTTTCAAATGTCTCCGGAAGGTGGTGAGTGACTCCGCTGTGGGGTGGGGGGGGGGGGGGGGGGGTAGAAGGATTACTTTATCCTATCCCAGGTATTCCTTAAAGAGGTGGGGTTTCAAATGTCTCCGGAAGGTGGTGAGCGACTCCGCTGTGTGTGTGGGGGGGGGGTAGAAGGATTGCTTTATCCTATCCCAGGTATTCCTTAAAGAGGTGGGGTTTCAAATGTCTCCGGAAGGTGGTGAGTGACTCCGCTGTCCTGGCGTCGTGAGGGAGCTTGTTCCACCATTGGGGTGCCAGAGCAGCGAACAGTTTTGACTGGGCTGAGCGGGAACTATGCTTCCGCAGAGGAAGGGGAGCCAGCAGGCCAGAAGTGGATGAACGCAATGCCCTCGTTTGGGTGTAGGGACTGATCAGAGCCCGAAGGTACAGAGGTGCCGTTCCCCTCGCTGCTCCACAGGCAAGCACCATGGTCTTGTAACGGATGCGAGCTTCAACTGGAAGCCAGTGGAGTGTGCGGAGGAGGGGGGTGACGTGAGAGAACTTGGGAAGGTTGAACACCAGACGGGCTGCGGCATTCTGGATGAGTTGTAGGGGTTTAATGGCACATGCAGGGAGGCCAGCCAAACAGCGAGTTGCAGTAATCCAGACGGGAGATGACAAGTGCCTGGATTAGGACCTGTGCCGCTTCCTGTGTAAGGCAGGGTCGTACTCTCCGAATGTTGTAGAGCATGAACCTGCAGGAGCGGGTCACCGCCTTGATGTTAGCGGAGAACGACAGGGTGTTGTCCAGGGTCACGCCAAGGCTCTTCGCACTCTGGGAGGAGGACACAACGGAGTTGTCAACCGTGATGGCGAGATCATGGAACGGGCAGTCCTTCCATGATCTCGGGGGGGGGTAGAAGGACATTAACACTTCAGTCTATTAAAACAACAGTGAGAAGCAATTTAACTCTTTCAACATTGATAGTTATTAAAGCCATAAATATATCGCATTTGATTATAAGGGAACCAATAGCTCCAGCGCCAATTTTAGGGAAAAATACTTATTGGGGTTAGGATGGGGACGTTCCTCCCACATGGAGAGATAATTATGGAGAAGAAGTATACTTATCTAGTGCAAGCATTAGAATTTGTTCTGGTTAAGAATTATTGGTTAAAAGGCTATGTAATTCATAAAGTAACGCTTATAATGGAAGAGTTGGGGTCTGTTGTGGCCTCCACAGTCATTGAGGGAGTTCAGGAAGAATAGAGACAATATAGATTCATCTGAAATAGTGAAGGATACTATCATGGAGGACAGGATGAGGTCTTTGATTTTAATGACAGACAAGGAGAGGTATCTGATCAGTACCGCTCGTTAGGGGAGAGAGAAACTAAAGGGAGTGGTTTGATTCTTCTGTTGTGAAAATTAGAGATAGATGGGCAGGTTCCAGCAGCTCATTCTGTAAGATCAGTGAGGAATCTTGAGGGTCCATGTCTGGTGAGAATTCCACCACCAAACATGTTAGAGACGGTCGTTCGACCTCTATCAAGTATGGGTCAATTTTATGCTTTATCATGACTGTGGTATCAGCAACAATCAGTAACAGATAAAATAATGTCGTTGTCTAAACATTTGTTTAAGCCTAGGTTTAGGTGTTATTGGGTTAAGTGAATTAACTTGTGTGAATTTGTTAGATGGGAAGTAAAATCAGGTAACAGCGTAACTGAAGCATTTGAGGTGTAACCATTGAGGGCTAAAAGTTGTTTTTGTTCAATAAAACATATGATGTAAGGGGTTATGTTTATGGGAATATCAGATTGTGATGTTATATGATAACTTTGGGTAGGCATGACCTTAAGGGTAGTAATGAGAAATATGTTACTTTTTATGTACCAGGTAGTAAGAACAGCAGGACTTTGATGGTTAAAAGATTAGCTTTTGCCTGACAATGTGACTATGGGGAATTTTAGAGATATTTGGAGGGTTTGTGGTGATAAAGCATATATATATTCTTACCCTATGGATAGACAGGATGTTGTTACATGTCAACGTTGAAGCTTCCATATGAGGTTTCTACCATTATAAGAGGGGTAGCACCGGACACAGAAATCTGAAGCTAGGTTTGAAATTGGATGAAAAGAGACATGGCTACATGTTATAGTCTTCAAGTCTATCATTGAAGGATAAATCTAAGGGAGAAGGGGGACTTTTTCCATGGTATGGTGTAACATTTGGGAAGATCATATTGATAATATTAGGTATACTTTGAGTCCAGATAGTTCAGATATTATCACTAGGGTTATATATCCATTGAAGAATATAAGGGATGCATTTGGGAGATCTGAGGGAGCAGAAGTCAGCAAAGACTTGGTTGCAAGATCAGGTAGGCCAGTAGGGGCAGTGATGGGTTACATTTAATGGTAGCTTTGATAACACTGTGTGATGTTTGTAATTTGTTACTGACCTTTGAGAAAGCTATGATATTGAGATAGGTTATAGAGAGTGATGCCTGGAGACAACACTCAGATGCCGGTGTTGACTGTTCCTGATCTGGATGAAGATGGACAAGTAGACCTGAATGGATAAATATCATTTTGATGTTTTGATCATTTTTCAAAAACATTTTTTTTTTCAATATTAGTGTGATTTGTAGTATGATTTATGAATCAAAGGGGGGAATGGGTTTATGTGATTCATACATCATTTATATATTATTTGTATATTCTTAGTTGATATTGATGTTTAATTTGAAAGTGTTGTTTTGCAAAAGATACTGTTTGGTTTTTCCTTTTCTTCCAGAAGCATTTGGGGAACAAATGGAGAGTGAAATACTCAAACAGGAACATGGGAAGGGACAATATGACTGGAGGAGATGAAACAAGGAGGGGGTGGCCGATTCCATCATCAAGAATCCATTGGAAGAGGAGACTACGGGGAGATGAAGTGTAGTGGACTACATTCCAGTGTCTGCAATGAAATATAGACATGTGTAATACATAATTGTGTCATATTCTTAGGGATTAATTATTGTAGAAGGATATTTGATGTTATTGAATACATGTGAGGATCTTAGATGTTTTTGTTTATTTCGGTGATGTTTAGGGATAGGGAATTTAGGCAGGGAGAGGTTCACTGTAGGGTCCAATGGGTTGACCAGCCTTACAAGTGGATGTTTTGGGATAGGATTTTGTTTTGCAGGGGCTTACATGTGTATTTAATTGCATCATAGTTTCAAATGCATTTACATTGTTTATGAGGTTATCTGGAGTACCGAGGTGGTTGCCTGGGGCAGAGAATTTTACTGTCTTGATTGATATGGATGGAAGGTTGCCAGACAGTTTTTCGCTCTTACACTCCATAGAGATTTGTTCATATTTCATAGTAATGTATTCACACTTCATAAAGATAGTAATGTATTCACACTTCATAAACAGTTGTTCATATTTCATAGAAAGGTATTTACACTCTAGAGGAGAATGTTTTTGGTTTAAGGTTAAAGATACTCAATAAGATAAATTGTGACTGGTCATAATCCTATTCTGTTTGTTTTCGAGACTTAGTTCGTCTCGAAGGGGGGAATATCGTATATGAAGATTATGTCTTTGTTAAATGTTTTTCATGAAGAAATGGAATGTTGTTTATGTTAGTATCAAAAGGGAATGTTTTAGTGTAACGTCACATACAACAGACAGGAAGTGTGTTGTAGACAGGGGAGACTGGTGATTGGCCAGAAGAGGGAGCATCTTTTTGCATTGTTTATAAATAGGGGCTAGACTACAGAAAGGGCAGAACGGCCATGACAATCTGAGACGCCGTTCTCCGGACACCGCGGGTCTGTAACTTATGCTGTAACCTCGTGATTTTAATAAAAGCCTCTAACACGGTGCAGCTTGAGCGGACTCTTTGTTGACAGCAATAATTGCCACCATTCACCCGATACGACAATAGTTTTTTTATAACCCAACCCTGATCTGTCCCTGACCTGTTTGGGAGAGCTCCTTGGTCTTCATGGTGCCGCTTGCTTGGTGGTGCCCCTTGCTTAGTGGTGTTGCAGACTTTATTTAACTAATTATGTGACTTCTGAAGGTAATTGGTTGCACCAGATCTTATTTAGGGGCTTCATAGCAAAGGGGGTGAATACATATGCACGCACCACTTTTCCGTTATTTAATTTTTAGAATTGTTTTGAAACAAGTAAATTTTTTCATTCCACTTCACCAATTTGGACTATTTTGTGTATGTCCATTACATGAAATCCAAATAAAAATCAATTTAAATTACAGGTTGTAATGCAACAAAATAGGAAATTCACCAAAGGGGGATGAATACTTTTGCAAGGCACTGTATATAGTGCACTACTTTTGACAAGAGGACTATGGGCCCTGATCAAAAGTAGTGGACGATGATGTATACAATGTATAGGTCCCGTGTATCTCAGTTGGTAGACCACAGCACTTGGGTTGTGGGTTCGATTCCCACAGGGGACCATTACGAAAAAAAAGTATTAAAATGTCTGCAGTCGCTCTGGATAAGAGCATCTGCTAAATAACTAAAAAATGTATGCCGGTGATTTGGGATGCAGGCTTTCTAGTCGTTACGCCTTGTTAAAGGAATCTTTGCCGGGACAGGATGACATCATGCAGAATTTATTTGTGGGAGGCTGGGAGGATGACGCGTCAGTGGTGGCATGCTTGCTGGAGGCAGGCAAGACTACTGCCCACTGTCTGCCCACTGTCTGCCTGCTTGGCTGGCTGATCAAGCTTAATCCATCTCAGGCCGAGATTCAATACGATCACGGGATGTAGACAATGCAGCTTTTAAAGGCAATGTTGCCATGTTCGCGGAGAGCGCATTCACAGTGAACACTGTATGTCTGCTCATTCTAAATAATTACCTTTAAAAAAACGTTTAGTCAGCTGTCCAGCTGTTCTATGGATATAATCCTCAGTTAAATATGTATCAGATCAAAGTGGAGAATGTTGAAAAGGTTCCATATTAATGTTTATAACCCTATAGCCAAAATGCAAACACACTGTACATGGTCACCACCGTACCTGTTATTACCTGTGAGAGTTTTTACTCATACACTGTGAAACCAAATCTACAGGTAACTGCCAAAATAAAGGAAACCCTTGAGTAAATGAGGGCTACAAAGCATTTATTGAAAGCAGGTGCTTCCACACAGGTGTGGTTTCCTGAGTTCATAAAGTAATTAATATCCCATCATGCTTAGGGTCATGTATACAAATGCTGGGCAGGCCATTATTTTGGCTACCATGGCTATGCCCCCAAAGGATGACAATGTCCCCCATCCACAGGGCACGAGTGGTCACTGAATGGTTTGATGAGCATGAAAACTATGTAAACCATATGCCATGGCTGTCTCAGTCACCAGATCTCAACCCAATTGAACACTTATGAGAGATTCTGGAGCGGCGCCTGAGACAGTGTTTTACACCACCATCACAAAAACACAAAATTATGGAATTCCTTGTGGAAGAATGGTGTCTCATCCCTCCAATAGAGTTCCAGACACTTGGAGAATCTATGCCAAGGTGCATTGAAGCTGTTCTTGCTCGTGGTGGCGCATGTGCGTGTGTGTGTCAGTTTGTCTGGTGTGTGTGTGTCTGTCTGTCTGTGTGTGTGTGTGTGTGTGTGTGTGTGTGTGTGTGTGTGTGTGTGTCTGTGTGTGTTTGTGTGTCTGTGTCTGTCTGTGTGTGTTTGTGTGTCTGTGTGTCTGTCTGTGTGTCTGTGTGTCTGTCTGTGTGTCTGTGTCTGTGTCTGTCTGTGTGTGTTTGTGTGTGTGTGTCTGTCTGTGTCTGTGTGTGTGTCTGTGTGTCTGTGTGTGTCTGTGTGTGTGTGTCTGTCTGTCTGTCTGTCTGTCTGTCTGTCTGTCTGTCTGTCTGTCTGTCTGTCTGTCTGTCTGTCTATCCTAGAGCCTCCCTCCTAGAACCAGAACAAGGACCAAGGGAGCTGCGTCTCTATGGCAACTATTACTAATGTATTTTTCCAGTCACACTCCTCAGCAGGAGAATCTAGACTACTGATCTCAGATAGTGTGTGTGTGTGCTCGTACCATGTGTGTGTGTGTGTTGTGTGTGTGTGTTGCTGTCTCTTGAGAGAGAGAGACCACTTCTCCAATCTTTTTGGCCCCTATAACAAAGAACAAACAGCAAATAAATATACATGATCAAATGCAAATCTTAGACTCAACTATTAAAGACTACCAGAACCCACTGGATTCTCCAATTACATTGAATGAACTACAGGACAAAAAACAAACCCTCCAACCCAAAAAGGCCTGTGGTGTTGATGGTATTCTCAATGAAATGATAAAATATACAGACCACAAACTCCAATTGGCTATACTTAAACTCTTTAACATCATCCTTAGCTCTGGCATCTTCCCCAATATTTGGAACCAAGGACTGATCACCCCAATCCACAAAGTGGAGACAAATTTGACCCAATAACTACCGTGGGATATGCGTCAACAGCAAACTTGGGAATATCCTCTGCATTATCATTAACAGCAGACTAGTTCATTTCCTCAGTGAAAAACAATGTACTGAGCAAATGTCAAATTAGCTTTTTAGCAAATTACCGTACGGCAGACCACGTATTCACCCTGCACACCCTAATTGACAAACAAACAAACCAAAACAAAGGCAAAGTCTTCTCATGGTTTGTTGATTTCAAAAAAGCTTTTGACTCAATTTGGCATGAGGATCTGCTTTACAAATGGATGGAAGTGGGGTTGGGGGAAAAAAACATAAGACATTATAAAATCCATGTACACAAACAACAAGTTTGCGGTTACAATTGGCAAAAAAACACACACATTTCTTTCCACAGGGCCGTGGGGTGAGACAGGGATGCAGTTTAAGCCCCACCCTCCTCAACATTTATATCAACAAATTGGCGAGGGCACTAGAACAGTCTGCAGCACCCGGCCTCACCCTACTAGAATCTGAAGTAAAATGTCTACTGTTTGCTGATGATCTGGTGCTTCTGTCATCAAACCAAAGGAGGGCCTACAGCAGCACCTAGATCTTCTGCACAGATTCTGTCAGACCTGGGCCCTGACAGTAAATCTCAGTAAGACAAAAATAATGGTGTTCCAAAAAAGGTCCAGTTGCCAGGACCACAAATACAAATTCCATCTAGACACCGTTGACCTACAGCACACAAAAAACTATACATACCTCTGCCTAATCATCAGAGCCACAGGTAACTTCCACAAAGCTGTGAACGATCTGATAGACAAGGCAAGAAGGGCCTTCTATGCCATCAAAAGGAACACAAAATTTGACATACCAATTAGGATCTGGCTAAAATACTTGAATCAGTTATAGAACCCATTGACCTTTATGGTTGTGAGGTCTGGGGTCCACTCACCAATCAAGAATTCACAAAATGGGACAAACACCAAAATTCAGACTCTGCATGCCGAATTCTGCAAAAATATCCTCCATGTACAGCGAAAAACATCAAATAATGCATGCAGAGCAGAATTAGGCAGATACCCGCTAATTATCAAAATCCAGAAAAGAGCCGTTAAATTATATAACCACTTAAAAGGAAGCGATTCCCAAACCTTCCGTAACAAAGCCATCACCTACAGAGAGATGAACTTGGAGAAGAGTCCCCTAAGTAGGCTGGTCCTGGGGCTCTGTTCACAAACACAAACAGACCCCACAGAGCCCCAAGACAAACAACAACACACAATTAGACCCAACCAAATCATGAGAAAACAAAAAGATAATTACTTGACAAATTGGAAAGAATTAACAAAAAAACAGAGCAAACTAGAATGCTTTTTGCCCCTAAACAGAGAATACCTGACCACTGTGACTGACCCAAACTTAAGGAAAGCTTTGACTATGTACAGACTCAGTGAGCATAGTCTTGCTATTGAGAAAGGCCGCCGTAGGCAGACCTGGCTCTCAAGAGAAGACAGACTATGTGCACACTGCCCACAAAATGAGGTGGAAACTGAGCTGCACTTCCTAACCTCCTGCCAAATGTATGACCATATTAGAGACACATACTGTATATTCCCTCAGATTACAGCGATCCACAAAGAATTCGAAAACAAACCCAATTTTGATAAACTCCCTTATCTACTGGGTGAAATACCACAGTGTGCCATCACAGCAGCAAGATTTGTGACCTGTTGCCACGAAAAAAAGGCAACCAGTGAAGAACAAACACCATTGTAAATATAACCCATATTTATGTTGATTTATTTTCCCATTTGTACTTTAACTATTTGCACATCGTTACAACACTGTATATAGACATAATATGACATTTGAAATGTCTTTATTCTTTTGGAACTTCTGAGTGTAATGTTTACTGTTTATTTCACTTTTGTTTACTATCTACTTCACTTGCTTTGGCAATGTTAACATACGTTTCCCATGCCAATAAAGCCCTTCAATTTAATTGAATTGAGAGAGAGAGAGAGAGACAGAGAGAGAGAGAGAGAGAGAGAGAGAGAGAGAGAGAGAGAGAGAGAGACAGAGAGAGACAGAGAGAGACAGAGAGAGAGAGAGAGAGACAGAGAGAGACAGAGAGAGACAGAGAGAGACAGAGAGAGACAGAGAGAGAGAGACTAATGCTACAATGGTATAGAGGGAGGCACCAGATCAATATTTACATTTTACATTTACGTCATTTAGCTTTTATCCAGAGCGACTTACAGTTAGTGAGGGCATACATTTTCATACTGGCTCCCCATGGGAAAACAACACAACCCTGGCGTTGCAACTGAGCTACACGGGGCCCGAGGCATAGAGGGAGGTCCAGTGGCACCAGATCAATGTGCAGGGGAACGAGGTATTTGATGTAGATATGTACATTACCAGTCAAATGTTTGGACACACCTACTCACTCCAGGGTTTTTCTTTATTTTTACTATTTGCTACATTATAGAATAATAGTGAAGACATCAAAACTACAAAATAACACATATCATGTCATGTATTAACCAAAAAAGTGTTAAACAAATCAATATATATTTTATATTTGAGATACTTCAAAGTATCCACCCTTTGCCTTGATGACAGCTTTGCACACTCTTGGCATTCTCTCAACCAGGTTCATGAGGTAGTCACCTGGAATGCATTTCAATAAACAGATGTGTCTTGTTCAAAGTTAGTTTGTGGAATGTCTTTCCTTCTTAATGCGTTTGAGCCAATCAGTTGTGTTGTGACAAGGTAGGGGGGGGTAGGTATACAGAAGATAGCCCTATTTGGTAAAAGACCAAGTCCATATTATGGCAAGAACAGCTCAAATAAGCAAAGAGAAACGACAGTCCATCATTACTTTAAGACATGAAGGTCAGTCAATCCGTAAAATGTCAAGAACTTTGAAAGTTTCTTCAAGTGCAGTCGCAAAAACATTCAAGCGCTATGATGAAACTGGCTCTCATGAGGACCCCCACAGGAATGGAAGACCCAGAGTTACCTCTGCTGCAGAGGATAAGTTCATTAGAGTTACCAGCCTCAGAAATTGCAGCCCAAATAAATGCTTCACAGAGTTCAAGTAACAGACACATCTCAGCATCAACTGTTCAGAGGAGACTGCGTGAATCAGGCCATCATGGTCGAATTGCTGAAAGAAACCACTACTAAAGGACACCAATAATAAGAAGAGACTTGCTTGGACAAACACGAGCAATGGACATTAGACTGGTGGATATCTGTCTTTTGGTCTGATGAGTCCAAATTTGAGATTTTTGGTTCCAACCGCCATGTCTTCATGAACCGCAGAGTAGGTAAACGGATGATCTCCACATGTGTGGTTCCCACCGTGAAGCATGGAGGAGGAGGTGTGATGGTGTGGGGGGGGTGCTTTGCTGGTGACACTGTCTGTGATTTATTTAGAATTCAAGGCACACTTAACCAGCATGGCTACCCAGCATTCTGCAGCGATACGCCATCCCATCTGGTTTGCGCTTTGTGGGACTATCATTTGTTTTTCAACAGGACAATGACCCAACACACCTCCAGGCTGTATAAGGGCCATTTGACCAAGATGGAGAGTGATGGAGTGCTGCATCAGATGACCTGTCCTCCACAATCCCCCGACCTCAACCAAATTGAGATGGTTTGGGATGAGTTGGACTGCGGAGTGAAGGATTAGCAGCCAACAAGTGCTCAGCATATGTGGGAACTACTTCAAGACTGTTGGAAAAGCATTCCAGGGGAAGCTGGTTCAGAGAATGCCAAGAGTGTGCAAAGATGTCATCAAAAGGGTGGCTACTTTGAAGAATGTCAAATATAAAATATATTTTGATTAGTTTAACACTTCGTTTTGGTTACTACATGATACCATATGTGTTTTTTCATAGTTTTGATGTCTTCACTATTATTCTACAATGTAGAAAATAGTAAAAATTAAGAAAAACCCTTGAATGAGTAGGTGTGTCCAACCTTTTGACTGGTACTGTACATATAGGCAGGGGATATATAATATAGTGCACTACTTTTTGACCAGAGCTCTATAGGCCTTGCTCAAAAGTAGTGCACTACATAGGGAATAGGGTGCCATTTGGGACGCAACCAACGTCAGGGACAGACACTTCTCAGTCTGCTGTTTCAGTCTGTTTCTCCTTGACTATCAAAACAGTTACTGTATCAGGGAAGTAGGCAACAATTCACGTGTAAGCAGTTGACAACAAACCTAAGGAGGGGAATGTGTGTACGCTGCTGATATGAACTAATATATGACACTAAATGCAATAATTACTTCATTGCAAAAATGTACTTTTGTTTCTTGTAACGTAACTTTTGTTTTGTTTTCTTCACAGTAAAGGAGTAGTGACACTACAGTCTGGCTTTTACATTTTTTTTTTTTTTTTTTTTAATATATATTTCCCTTTATTACTTTCCAACCCCACCACCCCTTCCCTAATTGGAGTAAACTAGTGAACAACAATGCTTAGGCCTCTACTTCCAGCTTATACATACTATATACATTTTTATGGACACAGTCAATTTTACAATAATTATATTTTTGTTTTTACTCCTGAACTTCCTCTACCCTCAGCCTCTCTGATAATTTTCATGATGACCATCCGGTTTGCTTCTATATGCCATATCTTTCTAACTGTGCTCTTTCACAAAAGCTCTCAACCTATAACCTATATACACTGCTCAAAAAAATAAAGGGAACACTAAAATAACACATCCTAGATCTGAATGAATAAAATAATCTCATTAAATACTTTTTTCTTTACATAGTTGAATGTGCTGACAACAAAATCACACAAAAATTATCAATGGAAATCAAATTTATCAACCCATGGAGGTCTGGATTTGGAGTCACACTCAAAATTAAAGTGGAAAACCACACTACAGGCTGATCCAACTTTGATGTAATGTCCTTAAAACAAATCAAAATGAGGCTCAGTTGTGTGTGTGGCCTCCACGTGCCTGTATGACCTCCCTACAACGCCTGGGCATGCTCCTGATGAGGTGGCGGATGGTCCCCTGAGGGATCTCCTCCCAGACCTGGACTAAAGATCCGCCAACTCCAGGACACTCTGTGGTGCAACGTGGCGTTGGTGGATGGAGCGAGACATGATGTCCCAGATGTGCTCAATTGGATTCAGGTCTGGGAATGGGCGGTCCATAGCATCAATGCCTTCCTCTTGCAGGAACTGCTGACACATTCCAGCCACATGAGGTCTAGCATTGTCTTGCATTAGGAGGAACCCAGGGCCAACCGCACCAGCATATGGTCTCACAAGGGGTCTGAGGATCTAATCTCAGTACCTAATGGCAGTCAGGCTACCTCTGACGAGCACACGGAGGGCTGTGCGGCCCCCCAAAGAAATACCACCCCACACATTGGCGAATTTGCCAATCTTGGTGTTCTCTCGCAAATGCCAAACGTCCTGCACGGTGTTGGGCTGTAAGCACAACCCCCACCTGTGGACGTCGGGCCCTCATACCACCCTCATGGAGTCTGTTTCTGACCGTTTGTGCAGACACATGCACATTTGTGGCCTGCTGGAGGTCATTTTGCAGGGCTCTGGCAGTGTGCTCCTCCTGCTCCTCCTTGCACAAAGGCGGAGATAGCAGTCCTGCTGCTGGGTTGTTGCCCTCCTACGGCCTCCTCCACGTCTCCTGATGTACTGGCCTGTCTCCTGGTAGCGCCTCCATGCTCTGGACACTACGCTGACAGACACAGCAAACCTTCTTGCCACAGCTCGCATTGATGTGCCATCCTGGATGAGCTGCACTACCTGAGCCACTTGTGTGGGTTGTAGACTCCGTCTCATGCTACCACTAGAGTGAAAGCACCGCCAGCATTCAAAAGTGACCAAAACATCAGCCAGGAAGCATAGGAACTGAGAAGTGGTCTGTTGTCACCACCTGCAAAACCAGTCCTTTATTGGGGGTGTCTTGCTAACTGCCTATAATTTCCACCTGTTGTCTATTCCATTTGCACAACAGCATGTGAAATATATTGTCAATCAGTGTTGCTTCCTAAGTGGACAGTTTGATTTCACAGAAGTGTGATTGACTTGGAGTTACATTGTGTTGTTTAAGTGTTCCCTTAATTTTTTTGAGCAGTGTACTTATTATGGACACAGGGTGCCTACATTATTAGTTATCTTGTTGTTATTAGTTGTTGTTAGTTGTTATTAGTCCCATCCTTCAGCTCCATTCATCACCACCCATCTATCTCTTAACGCCATCCATATTGGATTTCTATTTGCCATATATTTTTCAACTGTACTATGATGTTTTACAAAAGTTCTGAACCTTTCTATTCTCATTGTTTCTACAGATTGTAAATTGAAAATAAATATTTTTGCTAAAAGTATTATTATATTATTGATCGATTGACTATGACTTTTCAGATCACCCAGTAATGCTATCTGCAGGGTTAGCTCCAGGTAAATATTGCAACCCTTTAGCCATTCCTGGACCTGTGTCCAAAAACAAGCTACAAATGGACAGTCCCAAAACAAATGATCTAATGATTCTGTCTCTTCGCAGCAAAATCTGCAGAGCTGGGAAGATTGTATCCCCCATATAAATAACATTCTATTGGTTGCAAGAATTTTGTATAATAATTTAAATTGAAAAAATCTACGTTCTGAATCCGGCGTTGTTTTGCATATCAGTTCATAAACCATGTGCCATGGAATCGGTACGTCAAAAATCTCTTCCCAACTATTTTGCAATCTATATATGGACGGCTGTCAATCCTTTGGTCCTTAAATGAAACTGGTATACTTTTTTATTTATCACAGTTATCTTTAACCAATTATGTTTCTTTAATGCAAGGCCGACAGACAAGTTCCTTACTTTTTCCCCCTTCCACTTTCCTCTTCCATTTTTGCGGTAATGCTGCAATTATTTGGTTGTTATTTTGGGTAGAGCAGACATTTCCATATGTTTTTGTTAGCTGCATGTGTGACATAACTCCACCAGTCCTACCGATGATATCATTTACGAAGATTATACCTTTTTAAAACATTTTGTCAAAACAACAAGTTTTTTTTAATCAATTAGTATATTTGAGTTTAACCACAATATTTGTTGCATTATTTTGTTCTGTCGTTTCTGGAAGATTAAATTGAAATTGCAACCAACTTTCTATGTCTTGTTTTTAGAAATAGTGATATTTGGGAGATTATTTCCTTTTCAAATAACTGAATTAAAAAAAAAGACTGAAGGCTAGAGGTTGTAATCTGATTAAAGGGAAAAAGGCCATTCTTGAACATTGGGTGAGACAATCTTACTAATTTGCTAGAGAACCAGTTCGGATTTAAGTATAACTTTTGTATGACTGAAGCTTTTAGTGATAGGTCTAATGCTTTAATATTTAATAATTTCTGTCCTCCGAAATCATATTCATTAACAGTCTGGCTTGTTGTTGGAAGTTGGCACTCGACATCCTGCATCCTAAACTAAACTAAACCTGCATCCTAAACTAAACTAAACCTGCATCCTAAACTAAACTAAACCTGCATCCTAAACTAAACTAAACCTGCATCCTAAACTAAACTAAACCTGCATCCTAAACTAAACTAAACCTGCATCCTAAACTAAACTAAACCTGCATCCTAAACTAAACTCAACCTGCATCCTAAACTAAACTAAACCTGCATCCTAAACTAAACTAAACCTGCATCCTAAACTAAACTAAACCTGCATCCTAAACTAAACTAAACCTGCATCCTAAACTAAACTAAACCTGCATCCTAAACTAAACTAAACCTGCATCCTAAACTAAACTAAACCTGCATCCTAAACTAAACTAAACCTGCATCCTAAACTAAACTCAACCTGCATCCTAAACTAAACTAAACCTGCATCCTAAACTAAACTAAACCTGCATCCTAAACTAAACTCAACCTGCATCCTAAACTAAACTAAACCTGCATCCTAAACTAAACCTGCATCCTAAACTAAACTAAACCTGCATCCTAAACTAAACTAAACCTGCATCCTAAACTAAACTAAACCTGCATCCTAAACTAAACTAAACCTGCATCCTAAACTAAACTAAACCTGCATTCTAAACTAAACTCAACCTGCATCCTAAACTAAACTAAACCTGCATCCTAAACTAAACTCAACCTGCATCCTAAACTAAACTAAACCTGCATCCTAAACTAAACTAAACCTGCATCCTAAACTAAAACTCAACCTGCATCCTAAACTAAACTAAACCTGCATCCTAAACTAAACCTGCATCCTAAACTAAAACTAAACCTGCATCCTAAACTAAACTAAACCTGCATCCTAAACTAAACTAAACCTGCATCCTAAACTAAACTAAACCTGCATCCTAAACTAAACTAAACCGTTAACCTCAAAGTAGACAAAGTTCTTACATCTTTTATTCTCTGTCTCTGCACACACACACACACACACACACACACACACACACACACACACACACACACACACATACACGCACACACACACGCATACACACACACACACACGCACGCACGCACACACACACACACACACACACACACACACACACACACACACACACACACACACACACACACACACACACACACACACACACACACACACACACACACACACACACACGCACACACGCACGCACACACGCACACGCATACACGCACACACACACGCATACACACACATACACACACACGCACACACACACACACACACAGACACACACACACACACACACACACACACACACACACACGCACACACGCACGCACACACGCACACGCACACACGCACACGCATACACGCATACACACACACACACACACACACACACACACACACACATACACACACATACACACACACACGCACACACACGCACACACACGCATACACACACACACACACACATACACATGCACACACACACGCACACACACGCATACACACACACACACGCATACACACGCACACACATGCACACGCACGCACACACACACGCATACACACGCACACGCATGCACACACATGCAAACGCACACACACACGCATACACACACACACACGCACACACGCATACATACACACACACACACACAGAGATACATTATGTGCTTTCAACCTTCACTGTGTCTGCCAGAAAGGAAGCCGTGACTGTAAGTGTTTTTTGGAACTTCCTGTTACATGGTCTCGTTCAACGATTCTTCTTCCAAAGATCTGAGTTGATCCTGCTGCACTTGTTGTGAAGTGAATTCTTTGGGAAAGGAATAGAGACAAAATTGGGAGAGCTTTACAACCTAATGAAATGGAAGAAGTGGTGTTACTAAGCAATTTGAGCTGCTGACAATTTCCCTTTTTCACTTCCTCTGAATAATGCACAAAGTGGAAAATTACAGAATTACTGCTTTTCTCAACACGACGGTTCAGACATCTGCTTTACATCTGTGGGAGGGAACAAAAATGACTATGTTTATGAATATGATCACGCATAATATTTCACCTTGTTTCATGAAAGTTTACCGTAAGAACACAATGGTTAAGGGTGTGACGATGATTACAGTGCAGTTTTAAGGGAATGTTTATGGTGTCACACACAGTAGGGTTTAGTACGCCAAACAATAAAACCCTAAAGATGTTTTCTAGGAATTACACATTTTACATTTTCACATTTACATTTTAGTCATTTTAGCAGACGCTCTTATCCAGAGCGACTTACAGTTAGTGAGTGCATACATTTTCATACTGGCCCCCCGTGGGAAACGAACCCACAACCCTGGCCTTGCAGGCGCCACGCTCTACCAACTGAGATACCAACTGAGCTACAGGGGACTACCAATACTTGCTTTATTGGTCCATTGGAACAGATATTATAACATGTATTTGCTGTCACAGTACCCAACCTGACACACAACACACGCTGGGAGCAGCACAGGGGTAAAGTGCCTCGCTTAAGAGCACAACGACAGTAGGTAGTATACAGGATATTGAAGATGACTTCCTGCAGAAGTCCCCGAAGGCAGCTCGGGGGTTTGAACCAGCAACCCTTTGGTTACCGGCCCGCCTCTCTAATGTTGAGGCTACCGCCGTCATCAATATACCCTCACCGCTATATAACACTGAAGTTTGCATTATATGTTAACAGCCCACTCCCTAATTCTCCCTAAAAAAACAGCAAAAGCAGCATCAGCCTGCACACTCGTTTTTCTATACATTTAAGAGCTGGGTCTGGAGAGACCTAACCACTGTCAAATTCAGAGACGGAGCTATGAATGCCAGGACTGACAGTGTAGAGAGAGATAGTCCACAACTTGTGACCAGACACCACAGTGTTGGACAGTGATCTGTTCCTGGAAAGACACTCAGCATTTAAAAGAGATTGCTCTGGTCAGCCTAGGAGTTTGTTCCAAATGGCACCCTATTCCCTATATAGTGCACTACTTTTGAACAGGGCCCTAGTAGTGCACTATAAAGGGAATAGGGTGGAATTTTGGACTCCCCCTAGTCTTGTCAAAAGTAGTGCACTGTGAAGTGGTCAAAGTAGTGCACTATGAAGTGGTCAAAAGTAGTGCACTATTAAGTGGTCAAAAGTAGTGCACTATGAAGTGGTCAAAGTAGTGCACTATGAAGTGGTCAAAAGTAGTGCACTATGAAGTGGTCAAAAGTAGTGCACTATGAAGTGGTCAAAAGTAGTGCACTATGAAGTGGTCAAAGTAGTGCACTATGAAGTGGTCAAAGTAGTGCACTATGAAGTGGTCAAAGTAGTGCACTATGAAGTGGTCAAAAGTAGTGCACTATGAAGTGGTCAAAAGTAGTGCACTATGAAGGGAATAGGGTGCCATTTGGGACGCAACCCAGGCTCCAGCTGCATCATTTGGTTGATGTAAAATATCTCCCGAGTCAAAAACATCAACCACGTCATGAAGTCCTAAATTGCATACAAATCCTGTCCTCTCTCAGCTATCGACTGATGGGGATTAAAGTCTTACGTAACCATATAAACAGATATAAATGGATGCAAATGATCAGTCTGGAGTTTAGGAGCTCACATCCAGCATCCACATTGACAGACAAAGTAATGTGAGCTCATCCTTAATGGATATCATTCTTCAAGGCCAAATCTACGTTGTCTACTGACATTTTTTGGTTAAAACTATATCATTTTGGTCTCATGGATGGTCAGTCCTTGGATCCGTAGCTCCATCTATGAATTTGAGTGGTTAAATGTTTTCTGCCCCACCCTGACCATTATAACAAACCAAGTGGCGTAACTACCATGTTGTTGATTTTCAAATGAAGGATTGGGCATAGGGCTGTTGCGGTGACCGTATTACCGCCACACCGGCGGTCATGAGTCATGAAGGCAGTCAAATTCCACGTGGCCGTTGGGCCTTTTAATGCTTTTTTTCTCCATCTCCACCTTTCAAACAGCCAGCAACCCATCAGCCTTATTACTCAATAACATGGCAGTCTAGACTCCCAATGTGCTCATGTAGTGTTGTAATACTGCAATACCCCGGCCTAGAGCCGTATGCCCCGGGCCTAGAGCCGTATGCCCCGGGCCTAGAGCCGTATGCCCCGGGCCTAGAGCCGTATGCCCCGGCCTAGAGCCGTATGCCCCGTCCTAGAGCCGTATGCCCCGGGCCTAGAGCCGTATGCCCCGTCCTAGAGCCGTATGCCCCGTCCTAGAGCCGTATGCCCCGGGCCTAGAGCCGTATGCCCCGGGCCTAGAGCCGTATGCCCCGTCCTAGAGCCGTATGCCCCGGCCTAGAGCCGTATGCCCCGGGCCTAGAGCCGTATGCCCCGGGCCTAGAGCCGTATGCCCCGGGCCTAGAGCCGTAAGCCCGGGCCCTAGAGCCGTATGCCCCGTCCTAGAGCCGTATGCCCCGGGCCTAGAGCCGTATGCCCCCGTCCTAGAGCCGTATGCCCCGGCCTAGAGCCGTATGCCCCGGGCCTAGAGCCGTATGCCCCGTCCTAGAGCCGTATGCCCCGGCCTAGAGCCGTATGCCCCGGCCTAGAGCCGTATGCCCCGTCCTAGAGCCGTATGCCCCGGCCTAGAGCCGTATGCCCCGGCCTAGAGCCGTATGCCCCGTCCTAGAGCCGTATGCCCCGTCCTAGAGCCGTATGCCCCGTCCTAGAGCCGTATGCCCCGTCCTAGGTGCACTGTGAGAGAAAGTGAGCCGATTTTCGTTTCTACATTCGAGAGCAAAGAACCTCTAACTTCTCACATGATTTAATCAGGTATTTTGTCTCTCACACAGTACTGTGTGGATGTGGTGACATAACTGACCAGGTTGTCTCTCTCAGACATAACTGACCAGGTTGTCTCTCTCAGGGACAGTACTGACCAGGTTGTCTCTCTCAGACAGTACTGACCCGGTTGTCTCTCCCAGACAGTACTGACCAGGTTGTCTCTCTCAGACAGTACTGACCAGGTTGTCTCTCTCAGACAGTACTGTGTGGATGTGGTGATATACAGTATTTCACCAAGTGAGTACACCCCTCACACATTTTTTTTAAATATTTGAGTATATCTTTTCATGTGACAACACTGAAGAAATTACACTTTGCTACAATGTAAAGTAGTGAGTGTACAGCTTGTATAACAGTGTAAATTTGCTGTCCCTCAAAATAACACAACACACAGCCATTAATGTCTAAACCGCTGGCAACAAAAGTGAGTACACCCCTAAGTGAAAATGTCCCAAATTGGGCCCAAAGTGTCAATATTTTGTGTGGCCACCATCATTTTCCAGCACTGCCTTAACCCTCTTGGGCATGGAGTTCACCAGAGCTTCACAGGTTGCCACTGGAGTCCTCTTCCACTCCTCCATGACGACATCACGGAGCTGGTGGATGTTAGAGACCTTGCACTCCTCCACCTTCCGTTTGAGGATGCCCCACAGATGCTCAATAGGATTTAGGTCTGGAGACATGCTTGGCCAGTCCATCACCTTTACCCTCAGCTTCTTTAGCAAGGCAGTGGTCGTCTTGGAGGTGTGTTTGGGGTCGTTATCATGTTGGAATACTGCCCTGCATGCCCAGTCTCCGAAGGGAGGGGATCATGCTCTGCTTCAGTATGTCACAGTACATGTTGGCATTCATGGTTCCTCAATGAACTGTAGTTCCCCAGTGCCGGCAGCACTCATGCAGCCCCAGACCATGACACTCCCACCACCATGCTTGACTGTAGGCAAGACACACTTGTCTTTGTACTCCTCACCTGGTTGCCGCCACACACGCTTGACACCATCTGAACCAAATAAGTTTATCTTGGTCTCATCAGACCACAGGACATGGTTCCAGTAATCCATGTCCTGTGGTCTGCTTGTCTTCAGCAAACTGTTTGAGGGCATTCTGTGCATCATTCTTTAGAAGAGGCTTCCTTCTGGGACGACAGCCATGCAGACCAATTTGATGCAGTGTGCGGCGTATGGTCTGAGCACTGACAGGCTGATCCCCCACCCCTTCAACCTCTGCAGCAATACTGGCAGCACTCATACGTCTATTTCCCAAAGACAACCTCTGGATATGACGCTGAGCACGTGCACTCAACTTCTTTGGTCGACCATGGCGAGGCCTGTTCTGAGTGGAACCTGTCCTGTTAAACCGCTGTATGGTCTTGGCCACCGTGCTGCAGCTCAGTTTGAGGGTCTTGGCAATCTTCTTATAGCCCAGGCCATCTTTATGTAGAGCAACAATTCTTTTTTTTCAGATCCTAAGAGAGTTCTTTGCCATGAGGTGCCATGTTGAACTTCCAGTGACCAGTATGAGGGAGTGTGAGAGCGATGACACCAAATGTAACACACCTGCTCCCCATTCACACCTGAGACCTTGTAAACACTAACGAGTCACATGACACCGGGGAGGGAAAATGGCTAATTGGGCCCAATTTGGACATTTTCACTTAGGGGTGTACTCACTTTTGTTGCCAGCGGTTTAGACATTAATGGCTGTGTGTGGAGTTCTTTTGAGGGGACAGCAAATTTACACTGTTATACAAGCTGTACACTCACTACTTTATATTGTAGCAACGTGTCATTTCTTCAGTGTTGTCACATGAAAAGATATACTCAAATATTTACAAAAATCTGATGGGTGTACTCACTTTTGTGAGATACTGTAACAGTGAAACTATCAAAAGAAAGAAGTGTAAAAAGAAGGAAGTTGTTTGTTAGTCTACAAGAACATAATTGTTCTATTATAATGGGGGAAACATGTATGAAAAGGGAAACTGGTCACAAATGATTTTATTATGTACTCAAGTTATTCATGGTAATTGCTAACTCATGGTAATTGCTAACTCATGATAATTGCTAACAAATGGTAATTGCTAACTCATGGTAATTGCTAACTCATGGTAATTGCTAACTCATGGTAATTGCTAACTCATGGTAATTGCTAACTCATGGTAATTGCTAACTCATGGTAATTGCTAACTCATGGTAATTGCTAACTCATGGTAATTGCTAACTCATGGTAATTGCTAACTCATGGTAATTGCTAACTCTATTACTTGTCTTTTGTTTGTGTTTTTGTACTTTTGAACACATGCTAGACCAATGTGACGTGTCAAGGCCTCCAATCAGAGGGCTGGGAGATACATTGTATCTGAACAGATTCGCGAGGCAAATTGTTCATTGATTCAAATCAATATTCAAATACATTTTCCCAAACTCTTCAACAGCCAGCACACCTCTTTTCCATACAGGCAACATCCGACTTGATCATTTGAATGATAAAGCAAATAGAACAAATGATAGACAACTGCATGTGAAAATTCACATAAAATGCTCCTCACAACCGAGACACACTTTAAACATAAACTATATATTATCTTTACATTATATTCTGTACATGTACAACTTTACATTTTCTTTTCATTCTACACTCATAGGTTACCTGGTGGCTGGCTAAGAATCAGAATCACCTTTATTCACCAAGCACATTTACACATACTCAGAATGATGGTGATACAGTGCCTTGCAAATGTATTCATCCCCATTGGCGTTTTTTCCTATTTTGTTGCATTACAATCTGTAATTTAAATGGATTTGGATTTCATGTAATGGACATACACAAAATAGTTCAAATTGGTGAAGTGAAATGAAAAAAATATCGGAAAAGTGGTGCGTGCATATGTATTCACCCCCTTTTCTATGAAGCCCCTAAATAAGATCTGGTGCAACCAATTACCTTCAGAAGTCACATAATTAGTTAGATTGCGCACAGGTGGACTTTATTTAAGTGTCACATGATCTGTCACATGATCTCAGTATATATGCACCTGTTCTGAAAGGCCCCAGGGTCTGAAACACCACTAAGCAAGGGGCACCACCAAGCAAGCGGCACCATGAAGACCAAGGAGCTCTCCAAACAGGTCAGGGACAAAGTTGTGGAGAGGTACAGATCAGGGTTGGGTTATAAAAAAAATATCAGAAACTTTGAACATCCCACGGAGCACCATTAAATCCATTATTAAAAAATTGAAAGAATATGGCACCACAACAAACCTGCCAAGAGCGGGCCGCCCACCAAAACTCACGGACCAGGCAAGGAGGGCATTAATCAGAGAGGCAACAAAGAGACCAAAGATAACCCTGAAGGAGCTGCAAAGCTCCACAGCGGAGATTAGAGTATCTGTCCAAAGGACCACTTCAAGCCGTACACTCCACAGAGCTGGGCTTTACGGAAGAGTAGCCAGAAAAAAGCCATTGCTTAAAGAATAAAATAAGCAAACACGTTTGGTGTTCACCAAAAGGCATGTGGGAGACTCCCAAACACATACGGAAGAAGGTACTCTGGTCAAATGAGTGACCATCGGGATCTTGGTCACCTCCCTGACCAAGGCCCTTCTCCCCCGATTGCTCAGTTTGGCCGGGCGGCCAGCTCTAGGAAGAGTCTTGGTGGTTTTTAATTTCTTCCATTTAAGAATGATGGAGGCCACTGTGTTCTTGGGACCTTCAATGCTGCAGAAATGTTTTTGTACCCTTCCTTAGATCTGTGCCTTCGACACAATCCTGTCTCGAAGCTCTACGGACAATTCCTTCGACCTAATGGCTTGGTTTTTTGCTCTGACATGCACTGTCAACTGTGGGACCTTATATAGACAGGTTTGTGCCTTTCCAAATCATGTCCAATGAATTGAATTTACCATAGGTGGACTCTAATCAAGTTGTAGAAACACCTCAAGGATGATAGATGGAAACAGGATGCACCTGAGCTCAATTTCGAGTCTCATAGCAAAGTGTCTGTTTATTATTTTTAATACATTTGCAACAATTTCTAAAAACCTTTGTCATTATGGGGTATTGTGTGTAGATTTATTTAATCAATTTTAGAATAAGGCTGTAACTTAACAAAATGTGGAAAAAGGGAAGGGGTCTGAATACTTTCCGAATGCACTGTTAAGTTCTGATACTGTCCTTATCTCACAACAAACATATAAAACGACCTTAAAAAAAAAACTTCGAAAATGTAAACATTCTAACCAATCTTGTTTTATACAGTGAAGGGAAAAAAAAAGTATTGGATCCCCTGCTGATTTTGTACGTTTGCCCACTGACAAAAGAAATGATCAGTCTTTAATTTTAATGGTAGGTTTATTTGAACAGTGAGAGACAGAATAACAACAAAATAAATCCAGAAAAAAAACACATGTCATAAATGTTATAAATTGATTTGCATTTTAATGAGGGAAATAAGTATTTGACCCCCTCTCAATCAGAAAGATTTCTGGCTCCCAGGTGTCTTTTATACAGGTAACGAGCTGAGATTAGGAGCACACTTTTAAAGGGAGTGCTCCTAATCTCAGCTTGTTACCTGTATAAAAGACACCTGTCCACAGAAGCAATCAATCAACCAGATTCCAAACTCTCCACCATGGCCAAGACCAAAGAGCTCTCCAATGATGTCAGGGACAAGATTGTAGACCTACACAAGGCTGGAATGGGCTACAAGACCATCGCCAAGCAGCTTGGTGAGAAGGTGACAACAGTTGGTGCGATTATTCGCAAATGGAAGAAACACAAAAGACCTGTCAATCTCCCTCTGCCTGGGGCTTCATGCAAGATCTCACCTCGTGGAGTTGCAATGATCATGAGAACGGTGAGGAATCAGCCCAGAACTACACGGGAGGATCTTGTCAATGATCTCAAGGCAGCTGGGACCATAGTCACCAAGAAAACAATTGGTAACACACTACGCCATGAAGGACTGAAATCCTGCAGCACCCGCAAGGTCCCCCTGCTCAAGAAAGCACATATAAAGGCCGTCTCAAGTTTGCCAATGAACATCTGAATGATTCAGAGGAGAACTGGGTGAAAGTGTTGTGGTCAGATGAGACCAAAATCGAGCTATTTGGCATCAACTCAACTCGCCATGTTTGGAGGAGGAGGAATGCTACCTATGACCCCAAGAACAACATCCCCACCGTCAAACATGGAGGTGGAAACATTATGCTTTGGGGGTGTTTTTCAGCTAAGGGGACAGGACAAATTCACTGCATCAAAGGGACGATGGACGGGGCCATGTACCGTCAAATCTTGGGTGAGAACCTCCTTCCCTCAGCCAGGGCATTGAAAATGGGTCGTGGATGGGTATTCCAGCATGACAATGACCCAAAACACATGGCCAAGGCAACAAAGGAGTGGCTCAAGAAGAAGCACATTAAGGTCCTGGAGTGGCCTTGTCAGTCTCCATACCTTAATCCCATCGAAAATCTGTGGAGGGAGCTGAATGTTAGAGTTGCCAAACGTCAGGCTCGAAACCTTAATGACTTGGAGAAGATCTGCAAAGAGGAGTGGAACAAAATCCCTCCTCAGATGTGTGCAAACCTGGTGGCCAACTACAAAAAACGTCTGACCTCTGTGATTGCCAACAAGGGTTTTGCCACCAAGTACTAAGTTATGTTTTGCAGAGGGGTCAAATACTTCTTTCCCTCATTAAAATACAAATCAATTTATAACATTTTTGACAGGCGTTTTTCTGGATTTTCTGTTGTTGTTATTCTGTCTCTCACTGTTCAAATAACCCTACCATTAAAATTATAGACTGATCATGTCTTTGTCAGTGGGCAAACGTACAAAATCAGCAGGGGATCAAATACTTTTTTCCCCTCACTGTATCTACAAGGAGCTTTGAGTGTAGGCCAGGGTAATGGCAAACCCTGTTGAACTGTACACGAAGACCTACTCATATCTACATTTGCAGATCATCTTGTGCATCTACTCCCGTTCTTCCTGTGCTCTCTTCTTCTACTGACATGGTGGCTGAAGCACACTTCCTGTTTCTACATGGTAATAATGTATTATTATTATACTCTCTCTATTTGGTTATGAAAATACAGTAGTTCCTAGGCCTATAATTCACTGGTAATGACACATACACTATAGCATGATCCTGTGAAATAAATAAAAACACATTTTTGCCCCAGATATTACATGCCACTGTTGGCGTTGTATGAATAAATGTAATAAATAATGGTATAATAAATGACATAAAAGCAAAGACATACCTGTTCCATTAAGATACGTATCCTGTGTCTCGCCTTCCTGACTATTGTTGCATCTCTGAGTTGTGTTTCCTCTGTAGGCCCTGCCAAAGGTCCATCGGTCTATACGGAACTCACTCATAACCCAGTTTGCGTTTTCGAATGCATAGCCTGCCGCCTGCTCTAAAACACATTACATGTTGTTCTTGGTCATTGCAAATATGTTTACAGTAGACTGTACAGGTATGCTTATGTCAACATATTACATATCAATGTGTGCATCATAGCTGACTGCAGAATTATCTTACAGGGGATCATGATTGTTTAAAATGCATCTGCACATTTCAAAAAACAAGTACAAATGTAGGCATATATATATATATATATATATAAAAAAAAGTAATTAATTAAATTATACTTGCAAAGTGACAACTTTGTTATCGTGCACGCATGGCATGCAAAGGCTTGGGTGTTTCTGTGTGCTTTTCCATTCCATCCGACCGCCTGGCGCTCTTGTGTGCGCGCGTGCGTACAGCCCAACGTGCGTGCGTGGCACGCGCTCAGAGACAGACGGAAAGAGAAAATGATGTTGCAGCGCCGAGCTAGCGCCTACGATGCGAAAGGAACCTGCCTCTTTAAGAAGACGCTCTCCTGTTGCATAGGGAGGCTGGCCCGGTGTTTTTCACTAATGCTCACCCATTTTAAGAGACAAAGGTCAGAAAGAAAACCTTATAAATAAAATTTACCGCTGTAATTCTCACTATTCAACACCACTCCGCCGCACTGCACTGAAAGAACAGATACATTCTAAAGGAATAAAAAAAGGAATTCAAGTTAATACAGGTAGGCTAATGGATCATCATCATCACCAATATTACCCTACCTAGGTTACGTCTTTATGAGCTATATGCAAATGATTAGAGTGCATATGCTATTAGATTCATTATAATAATTTATTTCTGATAGGGAATTTTATCATCTGTGTGTCACAATATGTTGTTTAATCTCAGTTATGGCGTGGTATGCCTAAAAAAGTAGCCTTTGAGCATCAGTCATGTTCAAAGACGGTCATATTAAAAATATATTTTCTCTTGCATTGTTGATAACAGAACGTTTAAAACACAATTCCGTAAAGGTTGAATTCTGTTATTTCGACCTCATGCTAATATCCTCGCAGGAGAGAAGAAGGGATGAAGCCTAAATTTGCCTCCAAACGCAATCAAAAAAATGCCTTAACCTATTATTTTGTGACAACCTTAGGCTGCCGTGAATACCGTGAATAACTTCATAGGTTTTACACCATAGTTCACTTGAATGTTTATTCCACTGTTAATGTTTCGTTTTGGGCTCTGAATGGTTTCTCTCTTTCTGCCACTATCGATTAATGACTGACTAACGGTAACAGAACAGTGACTGGGAAGCTTTGAATAACCAGACCCTACACGTCGTGTGCCTCATGTCAGATCAACTCTCTTACATCTTGTTCGTACTGATAGATGCTGTGTGTACACTCATTTCGATAGTAGACCAGACTCTTTCTGTCAGGATCCAGTAGCCTAAAGGCAGCGACACTGCAGCCTGGTCTCATAGACTGACATTGTTAAATGTATATCCAGGACACTCGAATTAGTATGATATTTCACTTTTGGTATGGTTACATAAGACAGAAGGTTACTTAAGGCAAAAAAAATATGAAATTAGGGTGGTTAGTCTGGGTGGGTGGGTAGGCGTATATATCGCCAACATCTAGCAGCCCAAAGATTGCATGTTCTAATGTCATCACGGACAACTTTAGCATTTTAGATAATTAGCAACTTTGCAAATACTTACTACTTTTTAGCTACTTTGCAACTACTTAGCGAGTTAGTTAACCCTTCCCCTAACCCTTAACCTAGCTAGCATTAGCCACCTAGGCACCTAGCTAAAGTTAGCCACAACAACTTGGAATTTGTAACATATCATAAGTTTTGCAAATTCTTAACATATTGTATGAAAATGAATGATGGACATCCAAAAATTAATACATACCATACAAAACGAAACATATCATACTAATTGAAGTATTTTAGAATGTTTTACTTTTTACGTTTACTATGTTACCTCTACCCCTGAGTCCAGGTTGCAGCAGCAAGCCAACCCCGATATGAGTTTAATAGCATGCCTACGCGCAATCGCTCAAGTTTCAGACATTTTATTGACATACATTAACTCCACATTATTCCCCCTTGTAGTTGATTTTATGTGCGTAATTTCTTGTAACGTGTTGTGCTCTCTTACTGGCCCAGACTGTGTCATCAAGACTATTTAGATCCGTTCAGATGAAGAGAATCCCCGATAGACGAGTTGATCTTTGATACTGGCAGAAGGCTGGCAGGGGACATCAATAATTGAGGCAGTGTGTGGATGAACTGAACATAAAGGGACAAGTCTTATCATGTTGTCATGGAGGTCTGTGCCTGCGTATGGCTGGTAGAATAAATTATCCTTCAATCGATAGTGGGTGTCATTGTGTGATCAAACGATAATGCCATGGATGTGTTATGGTTGGCATGGTGTTACGGTGTAACAACGCCCGCTATTGTCTGCCTGATGAAGATGTGAAATAAATTATGATTCAAAGACTACCTCAGACAATCATCGCACCTGGGCTTTGTTTAACAGCTTCGTTGTCTCGCTTTGGTAAAAAGATTGCATGGCTAATGCAAGGCTACTTTCTATTTCATTTCCTACATTCTTTACGGGCATTTCTGGTCTGCCTTTTTCAGTATGCCCAGCAAGGTGACTGAAGACACACCTCCAAGAGTTTAAATCCGTCCGTGCCTAGTTTAACAGCGATTAGTGTAACATTGTGTCCTATGAGAGCCTATTATAAAATGATATTCCCTTATATGCCTACATTAAGGTTATGTTAGGCTTCGTTTGCAGGTCTCTTTATCTTTGGGGGAATGGTTGAATATGTGTCAGGTGTGGGGGATTCTTCTTTCTGAGGCTATAATTGGAACGGCTGAAGAACAAAGACAATTCATTATGTTGATTGTGATCGAGCCTGGCGTTTGAGCGTAGAAGCAGGCTAGCCTGTATTATAAAGGGCTGGTGAAATGCATAGATAGCCCCTATCTGATGATTGTAAGGAAATAGAGCGCAAACATTGTTGCCAGTTTGTTTCCTTTACTTTGACTCGGCGCAGGGCAGTAATGTTATCCTATCACACGGGTAAAAGCAATAACTGTAAGTCGCTCTGGATAAGAGCGTCTGCTAAATGACTAAAATGTAAAAGTCCAGTTTCCTGGCAAAAAAAATTACCCTTTCTCTTGATGTGCACGGTCTTTGAATCTTTGGAATTTGTTCACCGATTCAATAAGAGCGCGCAGTGTCTTTAAGGTCTAATGAGTTTGGAAACGATTTCTAGGCTACTGTAATGGTGATTTAGATTTCAACTGAGCGCTGTTGTAACACTTCTGAAATCTATCAAGCCTTCCTTCCTTCCTTCCTTCCTTCCTTCCTTCCTTCCTTCCTTCTTCCTAAGTCCTCTGACTCCTTTCTTTTCAGGAGCCTAGTAGTCACTGTTGTCAACACACATGAATAGGTGAAAATAGGTGTTCCACTATCAATCTAGCTAAGATAAAGAAATATCCCCACTGAGGGTGTCTTGAAGCTCTGTACAACATTTTTTTCACCCAGTTAGGTACTTAGTGTAGACATTGTGGTTAGCCAAGGATGTTTTAACATGTTATGCCTGCAGACACCAGCAGAGTAGTCTTGCTCTCTCTCTCTCTGTCTGTCTCTCTCCCTATTTCCCTCCTCTCCTCTCTCTCTCCCCCCTCTCCCTCCCTCCCCCCTCTCTGTGTCTAATTGGAGAGCTTGGCTGAGCATGAGTGCTAGGTGCCTTGTTGAAACACTTGAAAGCATCCTTCCTTCCTTCCTTCCTTCTCCCCCTCAAATTAATCACTGAGTTTTGAAAACTCTCATAGGGATCACAGTAGGTAAACATGGCCTCGGGGGAGGAATGGAAATCTCAGGCATGCTTAGGGTTGCAAACTTTCGAAGTTTGCCAGTAAACTACCAGAATTTGTGTATATTTCAGGGATGTTATGTAATCTATCACAAGACATCTAGTGGCCCTTTCGGGGACTTCAGATTATCACAGGTGTCTGTAATTATCTCTGGCCTTCTGTGTGGCCTTATCACATGTAAAATATATGAAATAATTAAATACGATTATTTTATTTCAACTTGTTTAATATGAGGGTTTCAGCATGAAATATCCTTTATATAATTTTTACACACTTTTATTTAATTTATTATGTCAATATGTATTTGTTGTAAGTGTTTTTGTGTCAAACAGGTGGCAGTTGTGGAAAAAGTCAATAGTTGGACAAGTTAGCGGTAATTGAAAATAATGCCATTGTCGATTAGATGCTTTTTTCATTAATTATATTATTATTATATTTTATTGCTATTTTCTCTTGAACCATAAACACGTGGACAATATGGACACAGATATAAAACATTTTTTTACTATATATGAATAATAATTTAAAAAGTTATTTAAGTATAAATTACCAAAGTTACGATAGATTGCCATAGAGTTTCTGTTAATTACCAAAAATTACTAAATCATTATTTGGTAAACTTTGGGTAAATTACCGGTAGCTTTGCAACCCTAGGCATGCATCGGGGGAGCTCACACAAGTCTTCGGGTCTCAGACAAGACCTCTCAGTAACATTTTCACCAGTCAGGTGATATAGTTTGACTAAAGCTCAGTCAGAATGGAGATATAGTTTGACTAAAGCTCAGTCAGAATGGAGGCTAGTCCAGCCCCCAGAGAAACATTATGGTGGTTTTATATATTTGGAAAGTCATCCGTATTTTACGACACACAGTCTATGTCCTTGACTCGGCTCTTCTGTCTCATAGCACTGATATGACTCCTCTGGAACATTATTAACTATAGTCTTGAACCACTTAACCTACATCTGTGCTGCTCTGAAAGTGCTGTGGAATTGAATGAAGTGGGGGGGGGGGGGGGGGGGGGGGGGGGGGGGGGGGGGGGGGGGGGGGGGGTGGATACGCCACTGTTATCGTATAGGATTATATAACATTACATTGGGAATGAGACCACCTGATAGTGCCATTTTGCCGGTCTAGAATTGGGGACGTTAAAATATGACCATAAACCTCATCTACAACATGGCTGGCATGAACCCCTGTAGAAATAACAAACACAGACTGCTTTGGTTCAATATCTCCATCATGATGTTACGCGTCCGATTACTCTACGGATAAGCAGTAGGAATAGGTAGCCTCTGGTATTCTTGCATAACCTCATCCTACTTATAAACATGTTCAAATAAAATCTCTGTCGTTGTCCTGAAGGGCTTGCATGACATTTTACAAAGGCCAGACCTCACCTCACCTTTGACTTATACATAATGTATATGTAACTGCTCAGAAACAACCACTGCCATCGTCTCACAGACAAATTCATGACAGCTGACATTAATATGAACAGCTTCACAGTCACTCAGACAAGGCCGTTAATGTGATGGCATTGGCAAGCTATTATAGTCCATTCAGTGTAATGGAATGTATTTTGATGCATTTTCGATTGCGCTTGTCTGGCACAATAGTTGAACATAGCCTCAGCTGTTGCCGGCTAAAGCCCGTCTGGTGTTCAACCTTCCCAAGTTCTCTCACGTCACCCCCCTCCTCCGCACACTCCACTGGCTTCCAATTGAAGCTCGCATCCGCTACAAGACCATGGTGCTTGCCTTTGGAGCAGTGAGGGGAACGGCACCCCTGTACCTACCTTCAGGCTCTGATCAGTCCCTACACCCAAACGAGGACATTGCGTCATCCACCTCTGGCCTGCTGGCTCCCCTTCCTCTGCGGAAGCACAGCTCCCCTCAGCCCAGTCAAAAAACTGTTCGCTGCTCTGGTTTACAGGCACCCCAATGGTGGAACAAGCTCCCTCACGACGCCAGGACAGCGGAGTCACTCACCACCTTCCGGAGACATTTGAAACCCCACCTCTTTAAGGAATACCTGGGATAGGCTAAAGTATTCCTTCTAACCCCCCCCCCCCCCCCTAAATTGGAAAGTGGTTATCCCACTGGCTATAGGGTGAACGCACCAATTTGTGAGTCGCTCTGGCTAAGAGCGTCTGCTAAATGACGTTAATAAATGCCCTTGAGCAAGGCACTTAACCCTAATTGCTCCTGTAAGTCGCTCTGGTTAAGAGCGTCTGACTGCTAAATGACTAAATGTAAATGTAAAATGTCTATTGAGAAAGGCCGCCATAGGCAGACCTGGCTCTCATGAGAAGACAGGCTATGTGCACACTGCCCTCAAAAATGAGGTGTAAACTGAGCTGCACTTCCTAACCTCCTGCCAAATGTATGACCATATTAGAGACACATATTTCCCTCAGATTACACAGACCCACAAAGAATTCGAAAACAAATCCAATTTTGATCAACTCCCATATCTACTGGGTGAAATACCACAGTGTGCCATCACAGCAGCAAGATTTGTGAGCTGTTGCCACAAGAAAAGGCCAACCAGTGAAGAACAAACACCATTGTAAATACAACCCATATTTATGTTTTATTTATTTTCCCTTTTGTACTTTAAACTATTTGCACATCATTAGAACACTGTATATATACATAATATGACATTTGAAATGACTTTATTCTTTTGGAACTTTTGTGAGTGTAATGTTTACTGTTCATTTTTATTTTCACTTTTGGTTTTATTATCTATTTCACTTGCTTTGGCAATGTTAACATACGTTTCCCATGCCAATAAAGCCCTTAAATAGAGAGAGAGAGAGAGAGACTACTGTGACTTTAGCCCCATTTATTCCTGGTGCTAACATGCGTCCATGACGCGTCAAACCTTGATCAGATAGTTTTTCGATCATATTGTGTGTAGATTTGAATTGAGTCACTGGAAACCTTAGATTGCTTATCTGGAATAGACTGAGGGGTGGTCACATTCCCCTGTC